>CATKHJ011281823.1:0-26110 GCA_949750685.1 Vernicia montana | reverse complement strand
TTCTTTAATGTCAATAATATTTTATGTAATATTAAGAAGTTAAATAACATAAAAATAAAAATTATTATAATGTGATATATAATCACATATTCAGATAATGCAATCAAGCAACAAATTTTCTAGTATTTATAGCTTTAAGTCATATTCAAGGGGTGAATATTTGAAATGATTATTCTGACGGGATTTTGTCTATTTTGCAAAATGACAAAGTAGGTGTAAGCTAGCCAATGAAAGTTTCTATACATATAAGAGTTAATGGCAGCTGGGTGTTCTTATATTTTTCGTGGTATTCCGCTTCCTTTGTAGTTAAATTTTTTTTTTATTAATTAGTTATTTAATAAATATTAAAAATCAATAAAAGCCTATTAATATCTATAAATGTCTATCAATGTCTATAAAAATTTTTTAAAATAAAATTTTTAAAAGTCATTTATAATTTTATAAACTTCACATAAGTCATTAAAAATCCATGAACTCTGCAAAAGTCATTCACTTAAAAAAAATCTATAAAAATTTTAATTAAATACACCCTCCTCTTAAGTTATTATTATTAAAAAAAAAAAAAAAACCTATAGTTGAGCGGCCACCAAATCAGAATCTTTCCTATTAAGATATCCAAAAATTGGATTAGAAGAAAACCCAAAGTTGTTACAGGTTTCACTTTCAAACAAGAGTTCACGGGCTTCTACCGATCGTCTTGTCTCTGTTACACATCCCAAAACACAGAGCTCTCTGTCTCTATCTATGCATAACAAGGCAGAGCTATATTGAAAAGGGAATACTGGAAAAGAATGAGCGATCATATAGCTAAAGGAAATGAATTTGAGAAAAAAGCTGACAAGAAAATCAGTGGCTGGGGTTTATTCAGTTCTAAATACGAAGATGCTGCTGACTGGTTCGCTAAATCTGCTAATCACTTTAAACTCGCCAAATCTTGTATACCCTTTTCTCTTTTTGATCATATTTATTGAAATTATGTATTTAATTGGAATTTGATGTTACGGTAATATATGGCTTGTTTTGTGGTTTTTAGGGGATAGAGCTGGATCGGTTTTCCTTAAATTATCAAATTGTCATTTGAAGGTGATTTATTTTGTTTAATTCAATTTTCTTTCTGTAATTTTTTGGGATTTTTATGATTTTGTTTGGTGGGTATAGGTGAATAGTAAACACGAAGCAGCCACAGCTTATGTTGACGCTGCAAATTGCTATAAGAAAACATCCACTAAAGGTGCGTTTATGCATAATAATGTTTTGCCTTTTCCATATACTTAGTGCTTGATTCTGTTCTCTATGACTATATTTCACAAATCCTGGTATCAAAGATGTTGCTGGCATTTATATTGGTATTGGTATTGGCAGGGGCTATATCGTGCTTGGGGCAAGCTGTTGATATTTTCTTGGAGATGGGCAGGTATAGCATAGCTGCAAAGCATTGCAAGGTATAATTTGTAGTTATATATATATAGCTGTGTTATGCATCTAAAAAGAATCCATACTTATATTAATTCTGATTTGTCTTTGAATTACATTTTTCTTATTTAGGAGATTGGTGAGTTGTATGAGCTCGAGAAAAACATTGAGGAGGCTATTATATATTTCGAACAAGCTGCTGATTATTTTGAATATCAAGATGCAAGCTCGTCTGCTAGCCAGTGCAAGCAGAAAGTTGCACAATTTTCTGCTCAACTTGAACAGTAAGTGAATTCTGCTCAATAATAAGGTTACTGAATTTCCCCTAGGCAGAAAGGAGCTTTGTTCAGCATGGTTCCAAAATCTTTGCTCTAACAACAAAGGCTAGCCATGTCATCAGGTTTGCCTGTTGCCTATCTTGGGTCAATTTCCCCTAGTTTTGCTTCTAATTACTCTGCAATACAGGAAAGGAAAATGTAATGTTGAAAGTAGTGTGTGTGCATATATCCATTTTTATACGAGTTTATTTCATTTTTGATCTTTCTTCTTCATCAGAAATGTAATCTTTAATGCTGGAAACTGATTATTTTTCTCTTTGTTCTAAAGATATCAGAAAGCCATTGAAATATACGAACAGATAGCAAGACAGTCGCTCAACAACAACTTGCTAAAGTATGGAGTGAGAGGACATCTTCTTAATGCTGGCCTTTGCCACCTTTGTCGAAGTGAGGTTGCAATTACCAATGCATTGGAGCGATACAAGGTTCGATTCTGTTCACAGTATGGGTATATAATATGCACGTCAGCAGTATATGTATGGATACTGATAACAACCTGCAAGTTTAATCCTCTGAAAAAGAAACTATCAATTGGTTGTGCAGGACTTGGATCCAACTTTTTCTAGAACTCGGGAGTACAAATTTTTATCTGTAAGTAGTTGATAAGTATGTATGCAGTTAATAGTGTGTGCTCCATCGATATTCATTTCTTCATTTTCATGTATGCATTTGAGAAAGTCATACATTTACTGGCAGTTAGGCAATCGTTTACTGGTGATTTTGCTTGTGTTGATGTGCCATTTCATTTGTAGTTCATCATCTTATTGATTTTCAGTAAGTGCTTAGACTTGTTTGAATATGAAGTACTCCTCAAATTTCAACAGGATTTAGCTACTGCAATTGATGAGGAGGATGTTGCAAAATTCACTGCCATTGTCAAGGACTTTGATAGCATCACCAAACTGGTAAATATCCTTCTGCCACTTAAGTACAATTTTTTTTAGCTTTTCTTCTTAATTTGGCATCAAGTTCAGATTACTGAAATACCTTGAGATTTGAATTTTTCAGATTACTGAAATACCTTGAGATTTGAATTTGGCTATGTGCTATTCTTTTAAACTTTATTAACTGGAGTTATGTCTGACTTAGAATACTCTGGTATGCAGGATTCTTGGAAGGTCGGACTGCTGTTGAGAACAAAGGATGCCCTGAAGGCCAAAGAACTAGAAGAGGATGATTTAACCTGAATTATAGATTGTTTCTTCTTTTTGTCAATTTGGTATATGGCTTCTGGCGTTGTACATAACCTGAAAGCCAATTTTGGTTTTGGGGACAATAATTTAATTCGTAGAAAATATTTTTTGTTGTTGGGTTATAATATTAAAAATCAGTTAAAATATTATTATAATGTCCTATATGCATTGAAAAAAATTACATTTCTTTCAATAAATAATTACTATAAAAAGTTAGAGACCTGCAGAAACTTCACAATCTTCTCTTCATAATTACATAAGAGGGAGAATTACACAAAAGAAAATTACCAATTGTGGTTTTTGCAGGGCAACCAAAGATTGTTGCCAACACATCTCTATAAGAACTGTCAACCTATTTACGATTCTGCAAAACTGTAAAAATGATTTTGCATGTATTTTTCATTTCGCAAGTACCTTTGATTTTTCCCTTTTGAATAAGATTATTTTTATTATCAATTTTGTTAAATTGTTTATATATAAAACGTTATTTGTCTTAACTGACTTGTCATTTTGTTTTTTAACATAGTCATTGGTCCTATTCCTGAAGGAGAAAAAAAACCAGCCATTGATCCTACCATTTTTTTTCGTAGTAACACTGTGTAGGGTCTGATAAAAAAAAGAACAAATAGCATTTTTTAATTCTTTTTCTTTACTTTTGTTTTTTTTATTAGTGAGGGAGATTTAATATTCACGAGATTTAAATTATGACCTTCATTCCTAAAATAATTTTATAAATGAGTGAATTTTAAATTTAATTCAAGTTAAATAATTTTGTGAGTAAGTAAGTTCTAACACTTATCCATAAATTTTAATATTTACCCATAAATTTTAATATTTGTCCACTTATAATTTCATGTATGTATGGATACATTATCTTTAATTTGGTGTTAATAATTGGTATGAGAACTGTTTGGAAAAGGGAAAAGAAAGGGAAAAGGAGAAGGAATGCATCGCAACAATTTGTCCCGTACACCGCTTTTATTACAATGTATTATTATTATAGGTAAATTATTATTTAGTCTTTAAAATTTAATTTAATTAATTAATTTATTTTTATTTTTTAAGAAATTAATTAATTAATTTTTAATTTTAGTTCCGTCATATTATTTAATATTTCAATCTAATTTTTATAATTTTTTCAGTTAAATTTATGAAAAATGACTAAAATTATATATATTATAATATAATTTTAATTTTATTATTTAAAAATAAAAAATTTAAATTAATAAAAGTAAATAATATTTATATAATTATATAATTATTATATATAATAAAAAATTAAAAATATTTATATTAATAAAATTAATTAATTATTATATAATTAAATGATTATTATTTAATTATATAATTATTATTTAATTTTATTAATTTGAATTTTTTTTATTTTTAAATAATAAAATTAAAATTATATTTATTATATATACCAGGACATTTTAGCTATATTTTATAAATTTAACTGAAAAAAGTACAAAAATTAAATGAAATAACTAAATAGTCTAACGAAACCAAAATTGAAGGATTAATTAGTTAATTTTTTAAAAAATAAAGGTGAATTAGTTAATTAGATCAAATTTTAGGGATTATATAGTAATTTAACATATTGTTAATATCAAACAGAACTTTCAACAAAACGACAACACCAAACAGCCAATGAAGAAGAAGACGCACTTCAGGAGCTGAGCGACTCTGCCGCCCGAAACCATATATTTTATTTCGCAAATGGAACCGAAAGAAGACAAAACTGATCGCCATAGTCGCTTACTTTTTCACTCTCACTGTTCTCTATTAAAGAAAGCTTCGACTCCTCCTCCTTCTCGCCATTATAGTCTCATTTCCTCTCAAAATCTCAGTCTCCTTTTCCCTTTCTATGACTTCCCTTGCTTTCGCTTCAAAGCTCGCCTTGTTTCACAGCGGAAAGCGCCGGTACGACGCCGTTAGATGGAAAGCAAGTTTTGGTGCCACCAAGTTGTTTTCATATTCTCCGAACTTGTTCAAATTGAATTGGAAGTTGTCGAAGACGACGCGGTGTTCGGAAGTTGGAGTTCCACACGCCACTGCAGAGGTGGTGGATGATCAGATTGTGGAGATTGAGGAGAAGAGGCTGGAAGGTGGTAGGGTTCTTAGAGTTGGCCTTATATGTGGAGGTCCTTCTGCAGAGCGTGGAATTTCTCTCAACTCTGCCCGATCAGTTCTAGATCACATTCAGGTACGATCACATTCTTTCAAAATTCAATGCTTCTCATTTGTGCAAGTGTTTTACTAAATATTGTTTTGTTTTCATTTTCCCAAATTTCTGTGATTCAGGGAGAAGATTTGCACGTAACCTGCTATTATATTGACCATGAACTCAATGCTTATGCTATATCCTCTGCTCAGGTTTGTACAATACAGTTAATCTGTGAATTTGCTTTATATTGACAATGTAGTTCTAGTTGCAGCTGTTATTTGAATGTGTTTAACTATTGAAATTATTTTTAGCATGGCTGCATATGCTAGGGATTGATGATTGCTTTAGTTTTGCTTTTGCATTAAAGTTGATGATATTCCAAAATTACTTTAGTTCTCACTTCTTTATGTCATTTGTTTATTTTTTTTTAGGTATACTCAAATACTCCTGCAGATTTTGATTTTAAACTTGAAAGGTATGTTAGATTTCTAAACTTTGTTAGACAGTGTGTTGTCGAAATTGAAAATTCGAAAAAATGTTAAGATGACTAATTGACTGTTTTTTGCAGCCTTGCCCAAGGTTTTTCATCTCTGTCTGAATTTGCAGAACACCTAGCTGCCTCTGTGGACATAATATTCCCTGTAATTCATGGTCGATTTGGTGAAGATGGTGGCATCCAGGTGAAGTATCATATGTGCACAGAGAACTTGTTTTGACTTGATGACATTGTAGTTTATATTTATTCCTGCACATGGTGGATTATTCAGGAACTGTTGGAGAAGTATAATATTCCATTTGTTGGCACAGGATCAAGTGAGTGTCGTCAAGCATTTGACAAGGTAAAAGTGGAAACTTTCTTTTTCATGATATCAAAATTACTTTGGTTCTCACTAATAAATATTTAGTTTGAAAGCCTAACATGGAATTCAGTTTCTTATGCTATGTTTTGAAAATTTGAAACATAGAGCTTGAACAGGCAATGAGGTAGTAAATCTAAAGTGTAACATGATTTAGCTCTTTGGAAATTGAATTTTCACCAGTGTATCCAAATTTTTCTTGAAGTTTTTAAATGATGATAACATCAGGTGGTTTCCAATTAATATTTGTTCCCAAAATTGTACACACAAGCGATGTGTAGGCTTTTGGGAGGGTATGCATAACCAGTAACAATTTGTCTTATTTAATCAACCGGCATGCCGTCTTCACATAATTAGAGATGATTACTTGGATATGTTCTGGAGTATGTTCATCACTTAAAAAATATTATTTCTTAGACCACCACAGAAGTAAACATTTTATGTGGTCATAGCATATCCTTCATACTTACTTGTTCCATGACTGGATACCACTTCTGCAAGATATTGCTAACAATTTCACATTAAATTATTGGCAGTATCATGCCTCCTTGGAGCTTCACAAACAAGGATTCATAACTGTACCTAGTGTTTTAGTGCAGGTATTTTTCCAACTATTCAAGAGCTGTTTCTTTTTTCTTGCTTCTTATTTGGAATTTGAATCAATTGTGTATGTTTCCTGTAACTAGGTTATTTGATTATGATTGGATCTACTGACACTAGAAATGGCATTTAGGGAAGTGAAATGGATGAATCTGAGTTAGCTAAGTGGTTTGCAAGCAACCAATTGGACCCTAACAGAGGGAAAGTTGTGGTAAGGCACACTTTCTTGTCTCTATTTGAGAAGTATGGTAAACATTCATCTTGAGATGGTTCAACCTTTTAAGACCTCAAGCATCACAATTATATGTTTGCAGGTGAAGCCATCTGTAGCAGGGTCAAGTATTGGCGTGACAGTAGCTTATGGTGTTACTGATTCTCTTAAAAAAGCAAATGATATAATTTTGGAGGTAATTTGGATTCCATAACACTTAATATTGATGCATTGTGAAATCTACTTTGCACAAAGTGTATCAGTTTTACATTTGGACCAAAGAAGAATTGGCATATCATACTTTGTATTGTGGTTGGAAGATTCAACTGACATGAATTATGTGTTCTTTTATGTTTGAAAGGGGATAGATGATAAAGTCCTTGTTGAAGTATTTCTTGAGGGAGGGAGTGAGTTTACAGCCATAGTCATTGATGTGGGATCTGGCTTTGATAGTCATCCTGTTGTTCTTCTGCCAACAGAGGTACATTGCTATTTGCTTTTGACCTCATTTCATTAACAAGTTTTATTTATCCATTATATATCAGAGATTGCACGGTTAAATTTCAGTTGTTTCTTTCAATATAACTGGTATTCAGTTAAATTATTCTAAAAGTGCCTCTAGCAGCCTACTACAGGGTTTAGATGAATAAGCAAATGAATTACCATCGCTTATAAAAGAATTTGCTTCCAGTAATATGATATTGATTTTCAGGTGGAGCTTCAATTTCATGGCAGTGTTGATGTAAGGGAAAAGGATGCAATTTTCAATTACCGAAGAAAGTATCTTCCAACACAACAGGTAGAGCAGCAGTATATTGGAGCATTCCTAATCACAATTGTATTTTTCAAGTTGTGCTGTATAAAATGTTTCATTCTGTATTGCCTCTATTCACCTTTCTATTCTGAGAAATTTCTGCTTTCTTCACAGGTAGCTTATCATACTCCACCTCGTTTTCCTGTAGATGTAATTCAAAAAATTCGAGAAGGAGCATCTCTATTATTCAAACGGCTTTGTCTACGTGATTTTGCTCGCATTGATGGATGGTTTTTGTCTTCTTCCATTAATAAATTCTCATCTTCAGATGGAAAATTTGGAAGGACTGATTCGGGTACAATATTATTCACTGATATTAACCTGGTAAGTCATCATCCATCCATTGGGACTGTAGGTATTTTCCTTTTTATGCACATTATATTGATTTGTTCTATTGTCAGATTAGCGGAATGGAGCAGACCAGCTTTTTATTTCAACAAGCTTCAAAGGTACTTTTCATTATTGTTTTGAGCTATGGGGTGCTTGAACTGAAATTTTTGGATGTGAATCGAAATTTTGTGGGCTCACAATCATTGAAAATGCATACTGCATGTCAGCATTTTATTGTGTTTACTTGGGATTGGCAATATTGAGTTGCATGCTGCTTGAGGGTGGATTCTTCAACAGCTTGCTTTTGTTATCAGGTTATGCCATGAATTGAGATAGGCAGATGCTGAAAACTTGGCATGCTGATTATTACATAATTATTGTGCACAACATGCTCATTATACTATTTCGGAGTATGCATAATTTAAACTTTCGAATCTATTTTCTCTATGGTCTGTTAGTAGATGTTTCATACTCTTTTTGCAAGCCACTTAAGCCACACGTGTTTGTACATTCAGTAGTTTTTCTTTTTCTTTCTTTCTTTTTTTCCCCATTATTCATCTGTTTCTGAGCTCCTATTTTTCTCACAAGGTTCCTGTTATTCTCTAGGTCGGATTCTCTCATTCAAATATTCTACGAAGCATCATCCATCATGCTTGCATAAGGTTTCCCAATCTTGCTTCAAACAGTAACATATCGGATCATTTGCCAAGAAGATCAAAATCCTTACAGCTTACTGACACATCCAGCCAACGCGAAGGCACTTGTAAAGTTTTTGTTATATTTGGAGGAGACACATCAGAGCGGCAAGTATCCCTTATGAGTGGAACAAATGTTTGGCTTAACTTGCAAGCATTTGATGATGTAAGTGTAGGAGATATTTGCTATATTGTTTAGTTTGCATATTGTTGGCAATGTGTCAATTGGGCATTACTGTTGGTGACCTCAGGAGATATACATTTTAAAGTTAAGGTTAATATGATGTTCCAAATAATAAACAATAAAAAAAAATAATGTATGGATCTCGAAATTCCGGGCTATCATTGCATAACATTCATATTTTGATATGGTGGTCAAATAGTACAACTGTAAGAATGTTCGTTATCATTTGTTTTTGGGAATAAATGCAATGAATTGAACCATATTTGTTTTCTATAATCTATCCGGCCCAATCTCTACTCTTTTAATTCTCTTGGTGTTTTGTTTTATAGATGAGGTCTATAATGCAAATGAATAATATATCTGATTTGCATTGTCTACAGCTCAATGTAACTCCTTGTTTGCTTGCACCCTCAGATGGCCATTCTTCTGATACTAGTTCTAGGGCAGTTTGGTTATTGCCGTAAGTGCATATTTTATATTTCTGTCAATGTTTTTGTGTATTTTAAGCCTGGGCATATAATATATCTTTTTTATGCAGTTACTCTCTTGTGCTGAGACATACGACAGAAGAAGTTCTTGATGCCTGCATAGAGGCAATTGAACCAGGTCGGGCTGCATTGACATCTCACTTACGCAACCAAGTGACAAATGATCTCATGGAAGGTTTGAGGAAGCATAATTGGTTTAAAGGGTTTGATATAGCTGACGAACTTCCCACAAGATTTTCATTGGAGGAGTGGATGAAACTTGCCAAGGAAGTTCAAGCAACGGTTTTCATTGCAGGTTCTATTTTTCAACCAATATATCTTTTGCAGTAATGTCTTACATTTCATTTTCTTTTTCTCATTATCAAAGTGCAATGATACAATATTTAATGTTTGATCTATGAATGGAATTAATTTAAGATATATGTTTTAGACATGAATTTAACCAATAAAATTTCATTTTTGGATATTATGCTAGTCATGGTAAATTTTTGTTATAACAAATATAGATCTGAGTAACTGCTTATGGTTTGGATATCCTGGTAAACATCTTGTTTAAGGAGTCTTGTTTTTCATGCTGGGAAACTTTATGGCAGAACAGGATAGGGCACGCAAAAAACACTACATGTTTTACAGGTTTACTGTCACATTTTTATTACTTTTAATGACTATTGTCATATGACACTCCTAAACGAAAGCATTAATTATAAATCAAGACTAATTACTTACTCTTGATGGTTTAGCTATTGGGCTTCGGCTGAAATATATTTTGTCTTTTATGGGTGAAATGGGGGGCAAATTTTGGTTAATGCCCAATCATGGTTGAAGTGAGGTAGAGTACTGGTAAGTGAACTTAGGTAGTTCTCTTATCCTTCTGCTTTTTTGCATGAATTGGTTATCTTAAGTTTTGTCATGCTCTAGATGTTAGTCCTTTTGTCATGGTTATGAATTGCTGGAAATTATCGGGGTCTCGAGTCTTAATAAGGATTTTGACATCAATTATTATAGTCTCTTGTATAGTTCTTTGTTGAAGCTACAGAGAAACATAAGGTGTACCAGTAGGATTTATCATTCAGAGAATTCTTTCTAGAATGGAGTACATGTTTTAAATTAGTCTTCTAAACACAGTTAGCCAGAAACACAGAACTATTTTCTAATTGGTAGACCTTCTATCTGGTTTATTTTGTCGATAACATATTTAGGATGACATGCTTAAGGTTGTATCTGATATTTCTACAGTGCATGGAGGCATTGGTGAAGATGGTACACTTCAGTCTTTGCTGGAGGCTGAAGGAGTTCCTTATACAGGTTTATTCTAAATATACTTTGTAGGCAAAAAACTAATTTGTCCTGGAATTAAATTTTTATTTTCCTTTTATTTTCAAATAAAGGTCCTGGTGTAGAGGCATCAAAGACTTGTATGGACAAAGTTGCAACGTCTCTGGCTCTTATTAATGTATGATAACAAAATTAATTTTTATGTTGTTACCTTTGAAAAGTTTGTTATAGTGCTTTTTAATTATTGTTTATAAAAGTATATCTTTTCTATTTTTGTATGACGAGTCTCATAATCTGTAGAAATGAACAGCTCGCAGAGTTAGGAGTTCTTACCATAAATAAAAAAGTGTTGAGAAAAGAGGATTTGATAAATATGCCTGTACTGGAGACTTGGAATAGCTTGACATCAACTCTTCAGTGTGAAACTTTATGTGTTAAACCGGCAAGGGATGGATGCTCAACAGGTGTTGCAAGATTATGGTCAGTTTATCCTTTGTTATTGCTGATCCTCTTTTATTTTTTTTCCCTGTTTGCTGCCATTTAAACTGAGGGACTTGAAATTGAGAGATTCAGATTTGATAATATTTGGGCTTTCTTTAATTGATTTAGATTCTTGAATGAGAATAAAAAATTTATGTGAGAGTGAAATCAATACCTATATAAAGGTGTAATTTTTATCCACCTCAAATAAGCTCTCATTCATGTGCATGAATCTAATCTTCGTTCATGAATGTATAAATTAAAGAATTTGGAACTTTCATTCAAACAACTTGAACTAAAGTCAGTCCATATTCTCTCACTGAAATTCTTCCATTCAAACATAATATTTTCTTCTATTCTTTTGCTGGGGTTGTTATCTTATTGCCTGTGTTGTTGAATACTGGAATATTCTTAAAGGCTTTCTGTGCTCAATCTGATAGCATTTGAACTAAGACCACCTATTTTAGCATTTATCATCGTACTGTTTCTGAGGATATTGTGCTTATTTTATTTGTCCATGTAGTCGTGTGGATGACCTTGCAGTGTATGCCAAAGCATTGAATGATTGCCTTCTACGGATACCACCTAATAGTTTGTCAAAGGTAATAGAATCCTGGCTTAATTGATGTCATTATGTTTATGTAATAGTTTCATGGATGTTCTTGGCTGAATCTAAACATGGTTATTGTGCAGATTTTTATGCTTGAGAAACTGTTGAAAAATGACAACTTGCCAAATCCAATAAAAAAAAAAAAAAAACAGAAATGACAGTAAAATCGCAGTTAAGCAAGGAAATTGGCATGGGTGCTATCTATAATAAGATCTAATGAGCTTCATCTACATGCAATACGTGCATGGATCAAATGGATGCTTGTTTGCAGATGCATCTAATAACTACGTTAATGAAAATTGGCTGCTTGAGCCCTACAAAAATCTGTTGCTTACTTAATTTCTAGTTAAAAATAGCTATTCTTTTACTGTTAGATTTTTAGTGCTGTCTAAGTAATTATAAGTTAACCTATTTTCATTCTTCAAAAGAATAAGTAATTGATAAAGTGATTAACCTATCATGACTTGTTCTCCCCATTCCTGGATCTAATTTTTTTTTTAAAATCCGTTTTAGTGACGAGTGCCATAAAAGGAATTGTAATCTTCCAACTGATTTGTCCATGAGTTAATGTTTATTGGCAAAGATGTTGATTATTTGTCCTAATCTTTCTCTCTTCACTATTATACATTATTGATAAGATGTCTGTGTTTTTTCTGACAACTCTCTCACGTCTTTCATTTGGAATAATATTCAGGCACATGGAATGATTGAGATGCCCAACCCTCCTCCAGAGCTCTTGATCTTTGAACCTTTTGTTGAGACTGATGAGATTGTTATTTCATCTAAATCTATGGGTGAAAATTCTAACCGCCTCAAGTGGAAAGGGCATAGTCGATGGGTGGAAATAACAGTTGGCGTTATTGGAAAGCATGGATCCATGCGCTCGCTGAGTCCTAGTGTTACTGTTAAAGAAACTGGTGATATTCTATCACTTGAAGAGAAATTTCAAGGTGTGCCTTTCCTTGTTGCAATTTATCCCCTTAAAGGTAGAAGTGATATTTGATCTGTAGTTCTTTATTTTTGTGGTTCATAAGGCAGCCCAATGAGCTTAAAATCTATGGGCTATACAATAAGGAGTAGCTTTTCACTTTCATAACTATCATCATATTGGTGAAAACTCCCACAATATTTTTGGAGATTCAAGTTCCCCTACTCCCTAGAGTTTAAAAAAGGAAGTGAGAAGACCGACTGCCTTATTGGCATTGATAGTTCTCTTTTTGTTTTTACATGTTGCACATGAGCCTGTAGAATGATCAATGGCTAGCAGGACATTTTGACATAATGGTCTTGAGCAAGTTTTTAATTTGTAATATAATATGAGATTGGAATAAATGGAATAAAGAGGAAGATTTTGCAGTTGAAGCTTATGCGTAATGTTAAGATTTAGTTGCTTTTGTTATATTTATTGAAAATATACCTTGTGCATTTTCTGGTTTCTTAATGTAGATATTATTTGACAGGTGGAACTGGCATCAATCTCACTCCTCCGCCAGCATCAATTGTTAGGTTTGTTTAGAACCTTCATTATGAAAATGGTTACCTTTAACATTGCTGTGACTGTCTAATATCTTACTCCTTTAAAACAGTATTCCTGCTATTTTTTGTATGTGAAGTGATGCAAACATGAATCTCCTTTTAAATTTTGAAATTTTAATGCATTTAGTGGTCCTAAACTGCTAATGTCTATGCTGCAAATTAAATGCAGAATCCCATGATCATTGGTAGTGTCTTTTAGGAAAATATTATATTGCATGAAGATGAATATCTGTGATAAATGCACTATATCTGGTATGAATACTATTGTGGCTTTGTCCCTGTTAGGCATGAAATTTAACTATTTAATGTTTCCTTTCCTTGAACTTGGTTGAAAATGATTCTTGACCTGCCTGTAATTGTTGAATATGCATTGTGTGCGACTTTCATTTTAAGTTTTATCTGGATCCTTATTTAAAATTATCTGGATCCTTATTTAAAAGAAAGTACTAAATCTTACATAAGTGCTTACATTTTTAATTGAGTTCATATATCTGATATTCACGTCGCTGCGCCTTATTTTACCATGAACATAGATCTTTCTCAAAAGCAAATTCCTGAGGCAGAAAAATTCACTGAATATTATGTACAATATTCTTTCATCTGTAATTTGATTAAATGATTGTGTTTTTCTCGACTCAGCAAAGAGGCTCTGGAGAAGTGTAAACAGCATATTGAGCTGGTTGCTAACACACTGAAATTAGAAGGATTTTCAAGGATTGATGCTTTTCTTAATGTTGACAGCGGAGAGGTATGTTGATCCTTCAATTTGCCTTTAGCTGTAAACACAGGAGAAGTATGATGTTGTTGGATGTGCACCATTTGCCTTGCTTGAATTAGATAGAAAAGCATGGCTGGAATTTTTGTTTTATTATTTTTTTAATTGTAAAATTTAGTGTAATGAATCATTTCAAATCTTGCCAAATAACAAGAAGAAAACAACTCCATTCTTGGCAATATAAAGTGAACCTAACTCTTATGTTCTTAATTGGCTGAACAAGATCCTGTCAAATGATATGACATTATTATGACTTAGTTCTAGATTCAAGCATTTAATTAATTAATTTTGATAAAGAAGTTTTCTTCCTTTAACCCCATGGCCCATGTCACTGCTTGCAGGTGTTGGTTATAGAGGTCAACACTGTGCCTGGAATGACTCCTTCAACCGTCCTGATTCATCAGGTAGTCATTAGAATCCGCATCATATAAATTTGTTGAGCCTTTGATGGGATTTGTATTGGCTGTATGTGTTTAATAGGGGTGTACAAAAAAATTCTTTAATCCGATCAAACCGACCAATCCATCCAAATCAAATTAAAAATCATGGTTTGCAAATATATAGGGTTGATCATGGTTCAAAAAATAAGCAAACCGAATTTTCGGTTTGATTAATAAGATTTCAAATCATAATAATCCGAATCAACCTGAAGTATTAAATATATATATTATTTTAGGGGATAATTTCATAGTAATTTCATTTAATAATATCTTATATTTATTTCAATATTTCATTATTTTTTCATTTTCATTTTCATTTTCATTTTCATTTTCATTTTAATGGTTATAATTTTAATTTAAATAGGATTAATGTTAATCTCTTTTCATTTCTTCCAATATTATTTTTAATAAATCAAATAAATTTGAAATTATTAGTTTCACATCATTTTGGTTGAAAATTTATCAAATCGAATATATCAGTTTGGTTTGACATATTACTCACAAATTGTTCAAACCAACTCATGGATGCCCCTAGTGTTTAATGTTGCATGAGTGAATGGAATATTATAGTTAATATCGGAATATCATATATAGATAAAAATAAAAAATAAAAACAAAAACGACTAATAATCCATGAGACTTAACATGTTAGATCTTGCTTTGTGCAGGCACTAGCAGAGCAACCTCCTATGTATCCTCACGGATTCTTTCGCACATTGCTCGATTTGGGATCGGAGAGGAGCATGTAGAATTTTATTATATTCAATTACCTCAATGATTTGGATGCACTGCGTGTGTAGTTTGAAATTGCAGAATGTAGAACCGAATTTGTACCCTTCCACTTATTATGATTATGTGCATTGGTGTAGAAGTGTGAAGTGAGAGATTGTGGAATTGGTTGCTTTAGTGTAAACTGTAAACTTGTAGTTTACATGCAAATATAACGAAGTCAATAAGCAAAATATATTCACCATGCTTGGATTTTCTTTTTAAAATTTCTCTTAATTTCTTTTTTGACACAAAAATTTCTCTTAATTTCATTTTAATGATTTTAGTTATAATTCATCATATAAGTTGTTATTGCATGTAAAAATTGAACTCTCTAATTTCTTGTTCTTGACAAGTGTTTGTTTAGATTCCTCATTATTTTCTTTTTGCAGACAACTTAGATTCCTTATTTCAAGGTTAAATAAGAGTGAGAATTTTTATTTTTTTTTTTAAAGGAAAAAAAGTTCTGTGAGAGTTTCAATTATACATGATTTTTTTTGAGAAAACAATTATACATGATTTAATTTATGATAATTTATAATTTTTATAACCCTGGATGTAATCATAGATTATAATAACGACCCAAAAAAAACAAAATTCTAGAGCTAACCTAACTGGCAACCGTAATTGCAACATCAACTCAATTGCTAGAGCAAGCTTATTGTCTGAACCGATTAGACCGTTAAAATTTTGAAAAATTGAAATAATAATATTTTTACACTATTTAATTCGTCTAGCTGTGTTTTTCATACAAAATGTACATCCTTAAAAAACAAAAATTTATTATTGCAAAACTAGTTTAATGGATTTTTTACGTGATAATATAAGAAATTAGATATTTATAACTCTGAACTGTCTCTTTCTTCTGAAAATTTTCATATATTCTTTAAGAAACATTTGATTGTTCGGTGAAAAACATTTTTATGTTGATAGTTTAATTTTTTACCAAATCTTCATCATCCTAAACAAAATTAACTTTTGATGGCCAAAAATTTTAAATAAATAAAAATAATGTGAGTTGATATTCAAAATATCAACTTTCACCAATTCCTATTAGCCCTTTTTTTTCAGTTAAAAAAAAGTTGCACCAACATAAAAAGCAATTAGAACTTGAATTAATTAAAAAAAAAATCTATTAGATTTTTCTTAATTCACACTTTTTTTCGACTATTTTAAAAATTAATAAATATTACTTCTTATGATACAGTCAACCAAAAAAAATTACAAAATTAAAATGTAATTGACTAAAAAATTTGAAGAACTAAAATATAATCTATTATAGAAGGTTAGTATTAAGCTGTGGTAAAAAAAAAAAAAAAAAAAAAAACCTCATAATATTGAAATTAAATACTTCAGTATCAGGAATTAGAATTGAGGTGCTAACTCCGTCACAAAAAACATTGTTAACTTTTTTTTTCCACACAATTTAAAAAAACATCATTAATTATTTAACAACTCATAAATTTTATTATATTTTTCTATTTATACTTTTATTTATACTTATTTATTTTATTTGGGACATAGTATTTTTTTTGCACAAAGTTTAAGAGTGCATTAAATAATATGTTATTTTTCCTTTTATTCTCTTTATAAAATACAATTTCCTATAAACTTTATAGAAAAATTGAATTAATATCTAAGAATAAAATAGATATAAAGAGTAAAAAAATATTAAAAATAGAAATTAAACATACTTTTTGAGACATTTCAAAAAAAGAAAATGTCTCAAACAAAATAGGACGGAATGAGTATTAATTTGGAGAATACACAACTACTACACCTTTTAATTAATAATGATAAAATGGATAAATACTTATATTTATTTTTAGAGTAGGTAGATATTTTAGGACATGCTAAAAAAAATAGTGAACAATCTTTTTGAGACGGAGGGAGTATATATTAATACTCACTCTGTCCCAATTTAATAATCCACTTTGAGTTTACACACAGATTAAGAAAATTAGTTATTTTTAGTTAATACCCTTAATTTTTGTCACTTTCTTCCTAAAATATCATTATTAATTTTTTTTTATAAGTTATACTCACTAAACATTTCTTTAATGGTTATTTAGTGATATTTAAATATAAAAATATCTCCTAATATTTGAACTCAAAATAATTTTATTAAAAAAAACAATTTCAAAATAAAAAAGTAGAATATTTATTATTAGTGATGATATTTATGTTAATTAATGAAATGTATTTTAGATAATTATTAGTTAAATTAACAATAAAAAAGAAAAATATACTATATTTTGAGACGGATAAAAAAAAAAAAACACTACCGATTTGAGATGAAAGGAACATAAATTTTAGTTTTTTTTTTTTTTTTTTTTTTTTTTTTTTTTTGGTAATTAACCCATAATAAAGTTTTTGACCGACGAATAACCAAAAACAAATTTAAAATATTTAAAACTTTTGACCAATTTTCAAAAAATAAAAAGCGAATAAAAGTGGAAAAGCATGAATTGTCTAAAGCAAAATTTAAAGTCTAAAAAAGACTGCAATGTTTTTGAATTTTCAGATATTGACATGGAAGTTGTTGCGTATACTATTTTTTTAATTCTTGTTCTCGCAACTTCACGTTGATTTTCAGGCCGGTGGCGGACTGGGTAAAGCTTCGTTTTTTATTTATTTATTTATTTTTTTCTCTTCATGGGTACTTGATAGCCCATAGCCGCCAACAAGGTCCCTGTTTCTCCGACGAGCAACTGCCTGAGGTATTGTTTCTACTTTCCATTTTTGTTTCATTATCTACTGTCCTTTCTGGGTTATCATTAGAACTTCTAGTTAGTTAATTCAGCTTTATCTTTTCAGCTTTTTGGGATTTCCTTTACTGTGTTTATCAGAAAAATCATTGTGTTTATTCGTTGCTTATCTTAGTTTATTTGATCTTTACATCACATTCTGTGATTGTTAGAAAAAGTTTTAATTAGGCTTGATTTTGTGATTTTTAAATTGTTTCTTGTTGGTGGGCTTGTGCGAAATTCAAGTGAAAACCGAGTAACACTTGTTCTACTTATATCCCTTACTGGGATTTTGACAACATAGGGAGTAAACTGAGCCGATTGTTGATGAATTGATCCCCTTGACTTTTATGTTGATTTTGGTTAAGCTTCTTGTGTTTCTACCTTTCAAATTGAAAATTTATTAGCACTGGTATCATTCTTTAGTATTGCATTCAGTGGAAGCAATTCAATTTTCAATGCCTTATTGCTTGTATTGTTACAAATTTGAGGCAGGACTAAAAGTTTTTATAGAAATTTGGTTTTCTTTTTATGTTAGAGCTTTCATTTCTTGAGTTTAGCAGGTGTACCAGAAAAAGTGTTCATTGTTTATTGTTACTGGCCTATTCTGTTATTGATCCAGTGTGTTACTTGTGGTTTTGAAAAGGTCTTCCGGGGAGCTCTTTCACTTATCAATTCAACGACTTTGCAATTTTTTGGGATGAAATTGTGAAATGATGAGGTTTTGATTAGTTTAGGATTCTAGACCTCATTAGTGGCAGGCATCATAGTAATTGTGCCCATCTTTGGGTTTACAAGTTCAGAACTAGTGGAACCCATGAAATTCATAAAAAATTAAGCTTTGTAGCAAAATGGTTCTAAACAGTGATGGAGGAGGACGCTTAGCAGATGTCAAGGAAGATTTCCCTGTGAATCTGTCTGACAATGATTTTATGACTCATAATGGTGAGCATGCTTCTCTTGACATCTCAACTTCTCGAAAGGCACTTCTGGGCAATGACAACCCTATTAGAGGGAAACAAGACAAGTTGAAAGTAATCACTACTAGAATAAATGTAGTGAAATTCGGTTCTGATGGCAGTTTAACTTCTCCAACTGCTAAATTCAGGCATAATGCAGAGGAAAGAGATGAAATATCATGTGCTGTGCCTTCTTCCACTAGCCAAGGTTTTCGAGAACGCTTCAATGGAATTGTGGCCCAGAAAATTGATTGGACATCTTTATGGAAGATCTTCAAAAACTGGATCAAGAATCCCTTTAACATGGCTTTATTTTTATGGATAAGTTGCGTTGCTGTTTCAGGAGCAATCCTTTTTCTAGTAATGACAGGAATGTTAAACAGTGCCTTACCCAAGAAATCACAGAGAGATGCTTGGTTTGAGGTCAATAATCAAATTCTAAATGCTCTCTTCACTCTTATTTGCCTTTACCAACACCCAAAGCGATTCCACCACCTTGTGCTTCTGTTTAGGTGGAGGCCAAAGGACATAACAATGCTCAGAAAAATTTACTGCAAAAATGGCACTTATAAACCACATGAATGGACTCATATGATGGTGGTGGTTGTTTTGCTTCATATAAATTGCTTTGCTCAGTATGCTTTATGCAGCCTCAATTTGGGATACAAAAGATCCAAACGGCCTGCTATAGGTGTTGGTATCTGCCTTTGCATTGCCATTGCCGCTCCAGCAATAGCAGGTGTCTATTCTATTGTTAGCCCCCTTGGGAAGGAGTATGACTCTGAATTTGATGAAGAAGCACAGAATAAAACTCCAACTGATGGAACTAGTCCTTCTAGCCGCCGTATGTCACATGAGAAGAGATTTTCATTTGCATCAAGAAATGAACAGAGGATTTTAGAGTATGCACCTGTATGGAGAGGGGGATTATTTGACATATGGGACAACATTGCCATAGCATATCTATCTCTTTTTTGTAGTTTTTGTATGTTCGGATGGAACATGGAAAGACTCGGGTTTGGGAACATGTATGTTCATATTGCCACTTTTCTCCTCTTTTGCATTGCTCCTTTTTGGATTTTCAACTTGGCTGCTATCAACATTGATAATGAGACTGTGAGGGAGGCTCTAGGATTAACTGGTGTAGTGCTTTGTTTGTTTGGTCTGCTGTATGGCGGCTTCTGGAGGATTCAAATGAGAAAGAGATTCAATTTGCCAGCAAATAATGCATGTTGTGGAAAACCAGCTATTGCAGATTGCACTCAATGGCTTTTCTGCTGTTGGTGCTCTCTTGCCCAGGAAGTCCGAACAGCCGAGTTCTATGATATTGTGGAGGACAAATTTTGCAGGAAACAAACAGATGAGAGTAACCAGGCCACCCTCTCCCCATTACCCCATGATGGAGTACAGTTTAGATATAACCCAACACCTCACCCTCAAAGCAGCCCTAGGTTGCCTAGGCTTGGGGCTGATTACTCCCCAAGTCCAAGCAGATTTTCAAAAGAATATATTAGTCCAGACAGGCAACTTTCCAAGGTGGAGGGCGGGTTTTCTGCAAAAGATACTGACAATTTCATGAAGCCACCTGTTTTATCATCAATACAAAGAGAAGAAATTACAAACAAATGAACCAAAATATATGCAGAGAAGATAATTACTCTAGCTGCATTTGAACAAAAATAGCAACTGCTTTAGCTTTCAATTCAAATAAACCTCCACCACGGTATTTATAATGCATCTTCACAGCCTGCATTGCTTATATTGTATTTTGATGAGCTTTTTCCATATGCTTGCTTCATAACTGAATTGTCAATCAAAATATATGACAGTTTTTAGAGTTTTAGCTAGGAATGGTAATGTGGCAGGGTAGGGCAGGGCGGGATGGGTTTTGAGATTCTCGTCCTGCCTCATGAATAATCGGGGCAAAGACGGGGGTAAATAATTCTTAGGGTGGGGACAAGGATCTCTATTTGTATTTTTATAATTTTATTAATATTAAAATTTCATAATTTATATATTTTGACAAAATATTATAATGTTTGTGTTAGGTTTTATATATTATTAACTAATATTTAAAAAATAATAATAAAATGGAATACTCGATAATATAATTTTAAAGAAAATTAATAATTTTTTATATATATGTAATATGAAATTATAATAAAAAAAAATACATATATATTAATTTTGTAGAATCGAGGCGGTAATCTGAGTGGGAGGAGCAAAGAGACTCAATCCCATTCCCGCCTCATTGCCATAGACTGGGTGAGATTTCTGTCGAATTCGAGGTGGAAATGAGTTCTCCGTTCAGGCGGATCGAGTTTTAGTTGGCATTTATAGCATTTGCACTACATTCTCAATGGCCTTATGTTCAGAAATTGTGAGAATGGCAAAAATAATGGTGTTCTTATAAAGGTTTTTTCTTGGAACACCCAAAAAGAGATCATATCATAGATAAAAATCATTCAGGATGAACATACCTTTCCCTATGATCACACAAACCAAAAAATGTGTTTTAATTTGAGTTCAATGTTCTTCATGATCAGGCATGTATTTTGGGTTAGGCATGTATGTAAAACATTAGTATATTACTATGCCTCCCACTTGATTGCTTTCATCAATAGCTACACAAATGTTTTGGACTTAACCATACATGCAGGTGTCTTAATAATAAGGTATTGTGGGATTGTTTGGTACGAGATAAGTGAGATAATGAAGTAGAATTTTTTGGGAAGAAGAAAAAATAGATTTGTTTGGTAGTAATAATTGAATAAAGTTTTTGAAAAATAAGGATCTCCACTTCTTGAGTTTGGGGAAAAATAATTTCTCTTTTTTAGTTGAAATAAATATAAATTGATATATTTACCCTCCTTTAAATGGAGTTAGGTATTATTGTCTTTTATATTATTAATTTCTAAAAATGACAATATAAAGTTAAATAAAAAAAAAACTTACTTCCCAGAAAGTTATATGCAAACTAAATACACAGTTACTTATACTTCTTGAAAAATAACTTATCGAAAAGTTTACTTTCTGAAAAATATACTTTTCAAAAAATAGATCATATGATGTCAAACGATACAAGCATCATCTTGAGGATTGATAGGATGCATTAGTGTAAGCCATATCAAGCAATGATTATTTTTTCTGAAAGTACTTAGGATTTATAAGTAAATAACAAAAACATTAGCTCGCAATTTATTCAATTTTTTTTATTGTATTATCTTTTTCTTATAAATTGATTATGTATGTATGATTGTATGTATATTATGTTTTAATTAATTGTGAATTTATTACTAAATATTGGGGCTATTGTATACGGTCGGTTTAGGGTGATTTAAAAAATTTTGAAACCAAACTATAAATTAAAGTTGATAGATTTTTCAAATTAAACTAAACTAAACTGAAGTAGAATGATTTAATTTAGTTTGTAAAACAGTTTGCGACAATTGATTCAATTTGATTTAGCGGCTTCTCCCTAAATAATGCAATTATTATTATATTAGTAAATTCATAAAAGAATTGTTTCTTATCAATTGAACTGTTGAAATGTCAATTATTAACAATATTATATTCGTTTTCTACATATTATGCTATTTTTATTCATATAATATTCCTTCTCACTTAATTAGGGCTATAATCGAGCCAAACCGAGCCGAATATGTTCAGATTCGGCTCAATATATATATATATTTTTTCTGAGCTCGAGCTTAAGTTTTGAATCGAGTTTAAAAATCATGTTCAAGCTTAACTCGTTTAAACTCAAGCCGAACTCGAGTTTGACTCGTTAATAAATTATAATTCAGCTAAACTCGAATTCGATTCGTTTTGAAATTCATTTATAATTTATCAAAATACTCAATTTTCTAAATATTTATTTCTAACAAAATAACTATAATAAAAATACTTAAAACTAACATAAAAGCAAAAATATCCGATTAGTAAAAAAACAAATCCAATTATAAAACTGAACATTACATGTATTACAAAGATATTAATTAATAAAAAATATATTTTTAAATATTAGAATATTAGATTATATAATAAAAAAAGATTAGATTAGATTAATGTATATATACTTTAGTCAAATTGAATTATCAAAAAAATTATATGAGTATTAAAATATAGTTTTTGGAATGTCAAAATTATTAAATTAATAATAATAATAATAATAATAATAATAATCAAATTGTTCACAAACTTATTATCTAGCTGTTCACGAGCGTAATCGAGCCGAGTTTTATTTTGCTCAAACTCGGATCGTTTATTAATCGAGCGTTAAAGTAAAACTCAAACTTGACTCGTTTATAAAACGAGTCCAACGCGAACAAGTTTTAATTGAACTAAAAACTGAGCCGCTCGCGAACGGCTTAACTCATTTGCAACTTTACATTTAACCACAAAAATCCATCATATGTACCAAGCAAGTAGCAAGGGACGAAATTCATAGCACATGCTAAGGGAGCATTTGATATCACTGCGGTTTTCTATTTTCTGTTTTTTTTAAATTAAAAAAAATAAGTATTAAAAAATATTTTTTAAAAAATTATTATTTTTTATTTCTTTTATATTTATCCTGAAACATTTTAAAAATAAAAAACTAAAAATAATAAATTTTAATTTTTTAAAATTTTATTTTTATTTTTAAAAAATATAAAACATAAAATAATACCGAATGGGCTGTAAGTTGTTTATAATGGAAACATGCTCTCGTGCTAACCGGTAGCCAGTAATTTATCTAACAAGGGAATACTTTCAATTATACAATCATTAACAAAAAACAACAAGTGGTATACATAGACAAAATAGATAGTCTAATTGCATAAATAATTATTAATTACACACCACATGATTCGCTTAAACTCATAATTAAATTATACACATTCTTCAAGAAAAAGATAATTAAAAAGTTTTGCATTTTTCATTAGAGTTTAAATTTGTAGGTCCATTTCATGCTACATACCAACCCAACCAGTCACTAGCTCTTTAAATAGCCAGCAGAAGGCCGGGCAGTGATCGATTATAAAGATCTCTAGGGTGGCTCTGCCACAAAGTGTGGCTTTGGTGCCCAATTTCCCAATGATGTGGCTTAATATCCTTCACAATAAGCCATGTATTAAAGTACTCTCTAAACTGTGTAATAAGACCGTCTTTCATTGTCCATACATGAATCCAATATACTTGTGCACCTTCCCACCCCTCTACAATAACACAATCACCTATTACTTCTATGCTTCTTGGCTCGAACCTGAACTCGCCGTGCCTCGCCTCGCCGGTCAGCACCCTCATCATGTGTTGGCATTGTGGAGGTCCATGGAACCACCACTCTAGGTCACTTGCTAAGAACTTAGCCACACTGTCCATTTGACCTTGTGCTAATGCCTTGTATAGTGTCTCAACAATACTTTTATTTTGAATTTCTGGGTTCTTGCCGGATTCCGGCATCGAAGACTCTATGTCATTGGCTGCCATTTTTTTTTTATTTTGTGTGATAAATGAATTTAGTACTGAATATGAAAGGTTGGCTATTAAGCTTAGAATTTAGAAATGGCCTTGAATATTTTTGTACATCGCTAAGTGGAACCTATTTATAGCAAAAATTGGAAAAGTCTGTGACTTGGGAAGGGGACCCTTTATGATTAATGTGATAGATAGAGATTCATGTGGGAGATCCAATGGTCTACGTTTTCCTAAGAGTTGGGTGTATTTAATATTATTAATTATTAATTATGGATGTCATCGGATTAGTAAGTACTGTTAGACTATAGTTATATCCCTTCTTAATATAGAAAGTTAAAAGTTTAAATTTAGAAGATAAACACATTTTTTTAAAAAGAAGATAAAAATCAATGTAAAAATAATAAATAAATAAAAACTACTATTTGAAAAGATAAATTTAATAAAATGTGAAAATTTTATAAATTATAATACCATAAACTCAATATAATGACCTGTAATATTTACTTTATTGATGAAAAAAAATATTAACTACTCTTATTATCCAAACAAATACTATATAATTCCAAGTTCCAAATTTAGTGCTCATCTGGGGACAAACGATGGTTTTGTTTTGTAGATTGCACCAACACCAGATGAATACAAATCCTTATTCATAATGACTAATCTACCCTTCAATTTGTCTTAATCAAATTAACTTTTAAGATTTTAGTGGAATATTTCTTTATTCCCTTCTTCTCTAGATATAATTGTGCTTGAAATTGACCCTTTTTGTAATCTGATATTTGATTGCATTATGTAATTTGTGCTTTTATCCATAATCTTTTTTTTTTTAAATTTTATTTTGGCTTTATTTTCAATAGAATGTAATTGTGCTAGAAATTGACCCTTTTTGGCTTTATAAAAGGCAATTAACTTATACATTAAAGAAAAATAAAGTTTTTCAGAGTTTGATTTTATATTTGATTTGTTCAATCCTTTTTGACCAGAATATGAAGATGGTATCACAAAATGGCTTTTTGGCTGCACATTTTGTTATCAAAATTTTCCAAAACTATATGAAATAAGACATTATATGATTATTCCTTTTACAGAATATAATAATTATAAAGTTAACCACATTCTTAGTAATGAATCATTCCTTTCAATGTCATCAAGCAAAAAAAATGAACTCATGAGCTAAGCAATGGCAACATATAGTGATTTGCAAATCATTACAGTTATGTTGATAATTGTCTGACAATGTGGTAATTTTTATTAAAATAATTGAATTTCGTCCATTTGATTAAACTGTTCAATTATAATCAAATTAATTATATTAAAAAAAATTATAAAAACATTCTAGTAATATGGATTCAAAAATTTTACGAAAACGTTATGAATTCGAATCTTATCAAATCATATATATATATATATATATATTCTATAATCTTAAAACTATGAGAAGATTTTCACCATATTTTATCACCTCATCAATTTTGTAATTTGATTTCAAATTAATTAATGTCAATTTTATAAATTAATTAATAAGAATATCAATCAATCAATTCATCAATAAATTATTATTAAATAGTATAATGATACAATATTATAATTAATATGTGTGCATATATACATGAACTTTATAATTGTTTGATATATTTTGATAATTATAAATGATAATTTTAAGTTAAATTCTAAATTGATAAATAAAAAAGTCTAATAATTGTATTTTAGAATAAATATATATATATATATATATATATATATATATATATATATATATATATATAA
>CATKHJ011281107.1:0-12240 GCA_949750685.1 Vernicia montana | reverse complement strand
TATATATAATGTTACAATCCTTAACACTAAACTCATTTATATATGATATTCTCTGATTTCAATATCATATTTTTCATATTTTTTATATATGTATATGACTCATTATCTTTACCACTTATTTACAAATAAATATTTAATAATAACTTCTTTGCACGAGTACTTCTTAAATCACTATTTACTAAGATTCCTAAATTCTTTACTCTTACTTGCATATGAGACTCTCCAAGTTAAATCCTAAATATGATTATATATATATATATAGAACTTCTCCAAAACTTATATGTATAAAGAATTAGTATGTTTTCCATATTTAAATGACTTTAAAGGTACAATTATGCATGATTTCAATGACTCCCAAAGATCTATAGTTCCAAAAGTATTTCATTGATCCCAACATGTATAAATTGTATATAGTCTATACGATATCATAGTTATTTGTACTTAAGTTATTAAAATAAAAGATTGATCATAGAAGAACCATGATTTCAGAGTATTGTGTCATAATTTTTTCAAATAATCATGATTACCATAATGTATTTGTATCTAAAATATAAGTATTAACGTTCCAAAAAGATTAATTCATGAACCCATAGATTCTGAATGTTTATTTCATTGAAAAATACTTATGTATTCAAATTTTCAATCATTGTATGAACTATATGTCAGAAACTATAAGCCATCCTTATGAGCTAGCTTTGAATTACCTAGCCTCACAAGTACGGTAATATATTCTTTACTCATTGAGATTTCTCATATAGTTGTGGTTAATGTTTTTCAGGATAATAGTGGATATTGGCAAGTTGATGTGAACCCTCGATTTAGCACCTTCAAAATTTTTTTTGAACTCATCAAAGCTTACCGGAATATTTTTCTATCTAAACTGACACTTTTTCGATCCTGACTGAACTTTTTATACTAGACAATATTTTTCCAAAACTGACCAGATTTTTCTCAAAAATTACTACTAAACTGTCCGTAGTTAATTTCGGATCCAACGCCACTGACCGATAATTTTTCAAACTTCAGAATGCCCCAAAAAGTGATCCGAAATCCCCGAAAGCTGACCCGACAATCCCGAAAGCTGAACCGAAGAACGAGAAGGCCCGAAAATTGAGCCACCTCGCGGATGTCTGTGAGAAAGGTCTGCGGGGCCGCAGATCGCCTGCAAGCGTTAGCGAGATCGTCTCGTGGACGCGCCACTTGGCCCGCGGACGCCGCGCGTGGCCTGACGTATCCGCGCTGAAGCGCGCTAACACGTGTCATACTGACACGTGTCAAACATGTCAGCATGGAGCTGACACGTCTGCCGGAAGGCCAGACGCATCTGCTAGACTCTCTCACGAATGCGCTTGTTTCTGATGTGCGTCCGTGAGCAGCCCTCACGGTTGTACCCCCTTGCCTGGAAATGACCATTTTTTCCCTTTTTCAGCTCACTTTTTCAGCCCTTTTTGGTCTTTTCACCCCTCATTTTTTCCTATAAATACCCCCCTCCATCCCTCACTTCACTTCACCCCATAAGTATTTGTTGATGGCTATCCATTTACTCTCTTCTCTCTCTCTCTCTCTAATTAATTTTCTCACACTCATTTTAAGTAATTACTCTAATTAATTAATTAATTTCTCTTTGATTTTAATTAATTAATCTTAATTAATTTTTAACTCAATTTGATTAATTAATCCTTTTAATTAATCACTTTAATTAATTAATCTTTTTAATTAATTAAAATTGGGAATTTAGCAACCAAATCATCAAATTAATTTCCTTCGAGATTAATTTAAATTTATCATCCAAAATCGATAAAACAGAATTTCGATCTGAAAAAGCACTCCGCCCACTCAAAATCCCCCAATGAGAACATACATCATCTTCTCTCACCAACCCCAAAATCACCCAAAATCAAATCAAATCAATCTGACCAATCCCTAAACCCCTCCAACTCACTGTGCAATGACCTACGTGGGTTTTGATCCCCATTCAGTGGGGTACGTAGGCATGTTTGGAATCTAAATCCAAGCCCCAAATCCAAATCCCTAATCCATCCCTTTTCCCCTTTTATCTCCCATGTAAATGTCAATTTATATTTTTTGTAAATTGTAATCAGTTAATTTAATTATTTTGGAGTAAAGGAGTGATCTTGTGATTTTCTTAGTACCCATAAGGGCTAGAGGAGGAAATACTCTCATTTACTTGTAGATGTTTAAATACTTGCTCTTTATTTTCTCACGCACTCATAATTATGCCATGATCATGCAATTTCAATTAATACTCGTCATTCATGAAATCAATTTTTAAAGTCAAATTAAACTTAAGAGCCAAATCAAGATTATTTAAAACCAAAAAACCTAGTCCCCGAGCTCAACCTAGTTCGAAGACTAATAATTTTATCCTTGGGTAAATTAATCAAAGGTTAATGAATTGGAGTCAAAATTAGATTTTTCCTTAATTTTTCCATTTAAATAAATTAGGGTGGTGACTCCTAAACCATTTCCAAAAATCAAATCAATTTCTGAGGCGATAGCCGCTTCCAATTGTAAGCACCGAAACTCGTACCTAAACTCTCTTAAAAATCGCTCGCCTTTCCTTAAGGCATTAATAATTTTTCTGAGCGAGGGGAGGGGCATTCGGGCGAGGCCTCACAGTTGATACCTCAAGCTCTTTACTTCCCTTGAGGCTTGCTATTGGACAATTGTAAATTTATTTTTAATTTATACATGTATGTATATTTAAAGTCATTCTAGATGCTCCAAATGTGTAAATGGTTTTAATGTATTTGGCATGTATGTTGCAAGTGTATTAATGATAAGTATAAAATGTAATGTTGGTATATGACTCTAAAGTATGAGATTGGAAATGGGAGAACTTGATTATTAATTTGAAGTAGTGAGATAAAGGTTGAAATTGGAAGTGTTTGCTAATTGCAGGTTATGATCTTGGGAGATATAGTGTAGTTACAGTCGATATCATGCTGAATTTTCATTGGATTATTAGCATGTATGGGTTCTACGGATTGTCGGTGTCCTTATGACTACCCATGCCCTAGAACCATCGTGACTCAGAAGACGGGTTATGACATAAAGATTTAGGATCATACCTTGATTCAACGGAAAGCTCCCTCCAAAATTCATTGAAGTCCATATCTAGCTCATTTAGATTAGAGGCCCCTACCTTTTGAAATCCAAAAACATCCACAACTTCATCTAGCTTCAACCCGTACTCCTTACCAAAAAACCTAAAATGAATGCCATAATGGTCATAGGTAGAGGAAAACTTCTTGTCAAGGACAAGAGTGGCAATGAATTCCTTAGTTAGCTCTTCATGTCCATCTTCGGTAGGGAAGATGAAAGCTCCCCATTGAATTTTGTTCAAGGATTTATAGTGGTTCGGATTATAACCAATCCTATATCCACTCCCCAATCACCAATTGGGTATTTCACTATAAATGGAGTTTTAATAAATTCACTCCCAACTTAGTGTTTAAGCTCACATCAAACTTTACAAGTGTTTTCAATAGGCTCACACTCAAAATCTCACAAGTGTTTTCACTAAGGCTAACACTCAAACCCTACAAGAGTTTTTACAAAGGATCACTTCCCAACCTAGATAGTGTTTAATGGCTAACACTAAACCCTTGAGCAATGAATGCTCTTACAACTAACACACAAGGTGTTAAATAAAAAATTGAAAGCTTGAGAATTAAATTGGCAAGAGTTTGATTATTGGAGAAGTTATTTATATTTCTTGAAGTCCTTTGGTGGGGGTATTTATAGTTTCCCATAATCAAAAGAGCTGTTACAAATAGCTTCAACCAAATCTCCTTTCAATCGCTAGAAAATCTGCATTAAATGCTCTATCAAACAAGAATCACTGTCGCTATCACCATATTGCGGTTGTTATAGAGATATTGTGGTTGCTATATGGATTTTGTGGTCGCTACATTTATGTGTCCAATGGCTAGTACCACGTGGCGGATTTTCGTTCGTTGCTGATGTTACCGTTGGGACTCTTCTCAGTCTTTTGAATATCGCGGTCACAATAGGCTGGTCGCGGTCGCGATATGTCTTTCTCGCTTGGAGTTGCGGTCGCTACACTGACCGCGAACCTCTCTGGATGAAATGTGTAATTCAGGCTAAGGGCTGTATTGCGATCACGACATTGATGTTACATGCGTTATATGCTTGTTGTGGGTGCGGATTACGAGTCCACCAGAATACTTAGAGATTTTTCTAAGTTTTTTAATCCCAAGCTTTTCTAAGGCATTTGATCTGTCAAAATACACTTAGATGAAATATTATAACTATTCAATTTGATTGTCAACATCAAAATAGAGATTGACTAAATTGGAAACTCAATTTAGGTCAACAAATAGCCTTACCATAGTTTTCTTTCTTTTAGCTGGGGGCTCGATTGAGTGAAGTCCCTCCACTTCTCCCATGACGTCACGAATTATCTTAGGCATGGAATTTGCAATATGAAGATTAGTCAATCATGAAATTGAAAGAATAATCACAACAGGAAAGAAGTCTATACCTAGCCAAACTAAGAGATGCTCATCTAATAGTTGAGGCCAAAACCAATTGGTATCCTTTGGCTAATATTTAAGATAAGAGTTGGCCCACTTGACTCGGTCTTTCTTTCTTCTTTTAGTTCTGCTTAAAGGTATTCCAGCCACACTAAAAGGAGTGTTGGGTATTTTAGGCCAATTGAGGCGAGGAACTCTAATTGGGATCCACCTCAGACAAACTGTGACCTCTTTGGTCGAATCTCGTCTATCCTTGACAGCTTTCTCCTCGGTTAGAATTTCTTGCCTCTTTTTGGCAATCTTTTCCCTTTCAATCAAGACCTTTCTATTGGCCTCAAGTTGAAGTTCGGTTTGAATAGATTTAACTTGCCGAAGCATTTCGTTCAGCCTCATATAATCGTATTTAATACCATAAAATCTTTTAAAAGCGAGGATTTCACGAAGGTTCATACCTTTAGTTTTAGCCGATCCATAACCCTGCACAGCATGAGAAGAACCCGTGTTAAAAGGAGTGATCTTAGATACTGTAGTGGTGAAATCTTGTTTCACCCAAACTGTATCTGCAGGTTGGATCATCTTTTTCTCTACAAAGTCTGACCACCAACTTGAAAACATCTCAAAATAGTTGGGAGATATTGGCAAATCTTCCATAACAAACTCGGCTAATCTAGACACATTTAAATGGTTAATTTCATGGATCATGTCTAATGAGATAAGAAGTCGAGCTGTTTGCCTATCGTTGGTCGAAAAGGCTGCGGGTAAGGGTAGACCTTGTATAAGACCGAATTGTTTGGCGCACATATTAGGGTAATAAACTTCTACACTGCACTTATTATCTAAGATTGTGATAAAGTGTAGATCCTGAGCCTGTAAGACACTAGCCTAAGACTTAACCCATTCAACTAAGACTGATTCATTTTTAATTGAGAAGTTGGTATATTTGAACCTTATCCACTTAGGACCAAACTCGGTTGGACGGAAGGGGCAGAAGAGAGCTGAGTCGTGATGCTCGGTAGAATAAAAGAAAGAAAAGACTTGTTTGAAATTTAAATTTTTAAATAAGAGTCCCCGAGCCTATTGCCCGTAATTGGGGATTTTGCTTGAAGGAGGTTTGGTTGTATTTTGGGTAAGCTCAAGAAAGTAGTCTAGGAGCCACAATTGGACCATCCACAAGGGGCCGCAGATGGTTCAAAGAGATTGAGGCTCACCACCATGGAGAAAGGTATGAATACCTAGGTATAAGTGGGCAATAATATATGGGCCGAGCGCAAGTTGTTGACCTGAAGCAAGAGCAACTATGATTTTAGCATGCTCCTTTATGACTTTTACCGAGGTTGTATAGAAAATAAATTTACACAACCAATAAAGAAGGAAAGATACATGCTTTTCATAAGAATGTTTGGGATTGTTGGTTCAATTGGTAGCTAAGAAATTATTATAGCTACAATCATTTTTTCCAAAGTATATGTCAAGGTCGTCTATATCGACTTCCATGGTAGCATCAATATGTTCACCCGAAAGCATAACGTTAAAAAGAATAGCAAGATCAAATTAGGTTATGGACATAGGACTGAACCTAAAGGCAAAAACATTACTTTTGGTCGACCAAAAAAATAAAGCTGGGAATAGCAATTGCTTTTAGAGAGACCAATCCTAACTAGGGAAAATTATAGCAAATTATGGATCCCTAGGGATTCCTAAGACTCTAAAAATAAAGGTTTAAGTCGATCATACCAGGCTATGAAATCATCAGGAATGGTCAACCATGACCTTGGGGCTTTTATATGGATCCAAGAGTGAATAACTTTTTTCTAGTTAAACCTAGAGATTGAATTCATACTAAAAAGAAACTTTTCGGTTTACTAAAAAGAAACTTTTCAAAGGAAGGTTTTCGTTCAGTCAAGATTGGCCCTAAAACTAAACCAGATTCGGTAGGATTAAGTATATTTAGTGAGATTGGTTATCCGGATTCGGCCATGGATTGATAGGTCTGTTGAGGGTTGCTCGAAGAAACTTCTTTATTTTGGACTTAATCATCCTGCTACAATTGCATATCAAGAAGCTAAAATGAAGGTCAAACCTTATAAATGGAAAAAAAATAAAAGTCCTAAGGTAACAAAGATCAAACAGTAAAAAGTTTAAGAAAACTTACTTGAATCTTTTAAGGGTGTTAAAGAAACTTTAAAGGCTTGAAGGAGAGAAAGAGGCCAAATTAGAGAAAATTTCACCGAGAGGAAAGTGTGAAAATGGCAAAAGTAAAAAGAATGAAGTTAGTTCTTCTTTTATAGGCTCCAACGAGCAGTTAAAAGGTTAAGAAGATGATAAGATGTGAAGGTTCGGCTTCTTAATTTGAAATTCAAAAATTTCTCTTAACTAATTACAATGGTCATGATGGAAGGAAGACGAAGAGACATGACTATTCAACTAGCTACATTGGCCAGCTCCTCGATGGTTCAACCCTTCATCTTCCTAAGACAAAGGGTTGCAAAGGGCATTGTTGACGCCAGCCTAAAATTAGGCTCAACATGTAAAATATTTATGTAGTACTCAGAAATGTAAATAATCAGTAGGGCCCGTATGTATATAGTGAGCCCATGCAGATTGTATATTTCCTGATCAGATTAGGGTTTTGTTCTTACCTTGTAATTCCTTTTTTTCCCCTGTATAGCTCTTATAAATAGGATTATAACACATTATATAGTTTTTTATCACTCAACGTAATAAAATACTCAAATTCTCTCAAATTGTCTTATGTGGTCACATCGAATTGAAGGCAATATGCCTAAATATTCACTCTTTTGATTAATGGTTCACTGAAACCTAAATATTAGATCCCTAACATGGCAGTTGATGGTGCCAGAAGACTAGATACAGGAGCTTCATGTTACTTTTCTTCTGCAAAAATTCCTATATTGATGTTGACGGTGCTCAGACGCCTATATACTGCAGATCTAGGTTACTTTTACTGTTCATTAATAAAAAAAAAATACCAAAAATATAACTGAATCCGATGGGCTGACAGTACTAAGACAGGAACCCTACTTAAACAATCTAAAGATGTTCGTTTTGAATTAATTAATCAATTAGGTTAATTATTTTAGTTCAAACACAAACAATCATATTTTTTAGTTACCAGCTAATAGCTATCTGCAACAGCTATCAGTTACCGGCTACCAACAGCAGTTAAACCAAACAGACACTAGTTAATAATGTTTGGATTGAGAGATTTTTGTACGTGGAAATTTAGATAATATATAGATTTAGTCTAACTCTATCGTTTGATTGATAATAAGGAAAATAAAATTCATACATTAATTATAGAAAATTCTCATCCCCAAAATCAATCATTTGAAATCCTACATCATGCTTAGGTTTATTTTAATAAAGAAAAATTCTAAAATATTATTATTATTATTATTATTTTGTACATATTAATTATATATGATAAGGATTCAAAATGGTTATACCAATTGGACCATTAAGATCAAGCTCCTGACAGATCAGAGCTACAAATAGCAGGCTTGACACCTCCAATAGCTGCTAAGTCCAAGTTGCTAGTAGCCAACAGGCCCATGGCACCACGAACAGGGCCATTTGCACCTCGTCACCCAATGATCGTCCAAGCAGCAAGTACCTTGCACAAAGCCACCATGCCATGGGCTCGCGGCAGTACTTTACCTCACTACCAAATGAGCTTGCTTATCAAAGAGAGCGCCCTACACCTCCTTTAAGCTTCTGCCATCAAGTCAAATCAGCACAAGGCTCTACGACTAACAGCAAAACATGCAGACGCATCATCTCACTATTCATTTATAGTATGACATGACAATGACCCATCAATCAAAAGCGGTCACGTCACCCACTAACTTCAATTCCTAAGGCGAGAGCTCAACTTAAATACCCATGCTCTCCTTCAAAGACAAGAGATGTGAAAGTAGTGGTAAAACTCTAAATCCACTTAAATTCTCCAAGCCTTTACTCCAAAATTGCAGTCACTGACTTAAGCATCTTCTACCTAGTGCGAGTCCTCTAATATTTTTTTCCTCTCCTTTTCCCTTCTCTTACAAGTCACATGTCCAAAGACCGAGCAACCCATCTTTCAGTTACCTAGGTCCAACACCTCTAGTTTTAGTCCTGGTGATGGATGATCTCAAGGTTTGAGACCCGCCAAGAAAAACCCCATCAATATATATAGGAAAATTAAATAATAATCTCATTAGCATTTTGAATTATTACTTTGTACTGATTAATTATAAATTAATCTTATCATATGAGGAGTTTTGTTTAAGCTTGGGGAAGCATGTGTGCCTTTAGTAATTTAATTTCTCCTCTTTCTCTAAATTCTACAGCTATCTAGAATACTCAAGTCTTGATTACTGTTTACAACATTCTGCTAGAACTAAATTTTTCTTGAACTAAGAAATCTGAACCAAACTGAGTGACAAAAAAACAAAAAAGAACTCGAAAGTGACTCTTTGCATCTTAATGCATATTTTCACCTAATTTTAGTTTAGGCCTAATTTGCATTACTAATGCAAATTGCAGCTTCTAGGCAAAATATGAGGAATCTTTTTTAATTAATAGAAAATAGTTATTTGCAATTTGATTTTTAAAAGTTTAAAATTGATTTTGGAAACAGTTTTAAATCCATAATATTTAAATAACAAGTACCTATTAACCGAAAAAAAATACTTCTTCAGTTTTTATGCAAAACCTACTATTTGCAATTGCTGAACCACTGAAATTGTTTGTTCATTCTCTAATTTGCTTCAGCAATATCTAGTTTTCCGTTAAACACAAATAAACAAGGAAAACATTTAACATTAATTGCAAAAGAGTCATACAGCCATAAGAGTCAAGTGATGAAAGTGGTGAGCAGTAGTGTCTATATTTTTTACTTGATGTATCCATTGGGTTTGTTTATTGCTACTATACATTCTTATCTTTGGCTGAAACAAAGAGTTCAACAAACTTTCCAAACCTTGTGCTGTATATTTCACATCTTCTTGTGCTAAATGGCTATAATTCTGCAAATAGCTTCTATAAACAGGAACGAAAGCCTTGACAGCCACTCTGCAAATTTTCAGCCTCAACTTCTCATTGGGTACAACCCAATTGGACTGTTTCTCATACATTCCATCCAATGCTTCATTGAATGCTTTTAGTCTCTTTTTCACAGAATAATCATTTGTATTTTGGGCTCGTTGATAACTAAGAAGAGCAAGAATCTTGCCCCATGTATCTCTCAAGTAAAGTGTCATGTAATAATCCTTGTACTGTTCATGAGCTTTTACCCAATAATCTCCCATTAATTCTCCAACTTTTGTTCCTTTCAAATTGCAGAAATGGCAATGGTTATTCATCATGAAAAGATAGGACAATGCCATATCTTCATATGCCTTTGATAATGTATCCAAATTCACACAAATTTCCTTTATTATGCAGTGTATCTGGTTGGTGATAATTGTGTCTTGGTACTTTTCATTTTTCCAGCTTTGATAAATTGTTAGAACCTTGATCAGTAATGGTTTATAATTGTCGCCTAGAAGATGATTACAATAATCTGTCACAAAGCTTACCAGCCTCGGAACACTGCCATCTGAAACAGAAGGATAACAATTTTTCCTTTGCAGCTGCACTTGTAATGGAAGTTCCCAGAAAATCTCACAAGCACCATAAACAACTTTCCTGATGAGATCCCTTGTCAGGTTTTGGATTTCAGCGCAGGCTATACCTATAAAAAGCCGGTTGAAATCTGCTCTCAACTTATCCAAACATGAAAAAATGTCTAACAGCTTCAATAGCTTAACAGGATCTTTCTTACATTCTGTAACTCTTGATCCAAATTGAAGGAAAGAAAGAATTCCTGATTGAGTAGCAATCTTTGCGAAACGATCCATATGAGTCTCTGATCCAAAAATCTTATTGAAAAGTTCGAATTCAATTTCAAAAACATGCTTCACAGCTAACTCCAAATGCTTGCACCATTGATTTATGAAGCCCTCTATATCTTGGACATCATCTAATTCTGATACTGAATTGTCAAGGTAATTCAAATCAAGACCTTTCAAACTTGTTCTTGCATTATTGCTCCGAATTTCAACATATGCTGATATGCATTTGTGAAGCCTTTTATTGGCATTTAGTATGCCAATAATAGCCTGAAGCTTCTTCACAACAGCTACTGGCAGAGGTGAGGCTTGTTTACCGACCGAAGATGAAGATGAAAGAAAAGAGAAAGCAATAGGAATGCAATTTTCAGCAAGAAGCTGCTTGAATTCAGTTTCAAGTTTATCAAATACAGCAAAGAGAATTCCTCCACTGAGACGAGCTTTTTCTTCAGTTACTTGCAACTTTTGTAGAATACTTGAGCACATGTTGACTTTGAAGACATATAAATCATTTTTATCTCCAAGAAATTGAAGAATGCCTTGTAGCCATTGAATTGCTAGCCCACAGTTAGCAGCCAGAAATTTGAATGCTTGTTCAAGCTGTTTAACCAGCAAAAGGTAAGCAGAAAGATCAGAACGTGGGGTGTCTGATAAGAGTGATTTCTGGAGCTCTTGAATGGTATTGCAGATCTTTAGTACTGCCATGGCTGGGCCAATGGCATGATCAATTTGGTCTTTGATAGTGAAATTGGGTCTAGTTGCAGCTTCAAGAGTTGGCAATCTTTGGTTTATAGCCTCCAATCTTTGCTCAGTATTTTGTAGAGCAGAAGACAGTGCTCTTGAGTTCTCCAAGTTTGTGTTCAAGAAATTCCTAGCAGTAACAAGATTATCAATGGCATTTACCTCAGCCTCAGCCATTGCCAACTAGCTACTGTTAGTCTACCATTTAATTGGAATTGAAATATATATACATATAAAGAGTTAAATTCTTCATTTTTTTTTTTTAATTTTTTTTTTTTTTGGTTTCTTCTCGTCCACTCTTTTTAGTTTTCTTCACCAAACTCAACAAAATGGAGTAAAGAGATGAGTAACCATATTCAAACCAAACCTCACTTGCAATCCAAACAATTTCTCACAAGTCAGAAGCCTCAACCACCAAACGTTGCATCTTTTGTCGTTATGGAATGGGCTTTTAAAACACAAAGAAAGCCGCTTTGATTTTAAAATAGTGCTTTACATTTAAATGGCCCTGAGTAACCTGGGTTAAGATCTAAATTGGGTTGGGGAGTATCTGGCTTTAACCTCCTCTTAAGCGGGTTAAAGCCGAATAATAAAAAGAGGAAATTACGCAATATACCCGTTTTTTATTTTTATTTTTATTTATAATTATACGCCCCTTTTTTTTTTTCTTAAAGTTCTATCCTATGTGTTTTATTTTTGTACGGCATTCACTTCCTTTTTACCAAAGAGACCTTCTCTCTCGGATTCATTTTCTATTGGTCTCCAACTACTATAAAGGGATAGCTTGGCAATGACAGGTGTTATAATTTGAATAGTGTCATTTTTTTTTTTGGCATTGTGCCATTATATGTCTAGGGGAATGTATCGGAATTCACTTTTATTTTTATTTATTAATTATGGATTTTCTTAACACATGTCATCAAGATATTGATTAGAAAAAGTAATTCTTTTTAGATAATAAAATTAATTAGTTGATATTAATTATAAAATAATAAAGATTTTTGCACTTCAAAGTAATTATTATTATTATTACTATTAGTTTTTATTCTTCTAAAACAATAATTAATAAATGCAATTAAAATAATAAT
>CATKHJ011281102.1:0-25127 GCA_949750685.1 Vernicia montana | reverse complement strand
TTCTCTTCTTGAACAAAATGAAAATAAAAAGAAATGAAACTAAGAAAATATAAATCTATTTAATTGATTGAATAATGAAAGATTGAATTGATAATTTGAAGGAGGGGTGATAATGCCTATTTATAAGAAATTTCTATCTTCTTTTTCTACCATCTTACATCATTGCTTACATCATTATTATTATGATATCATTGCTTGCATCATTAATATCATGACATCATCGCCTACATCATTATTATTATGGCATCATTACCTGCATCATTAATATTCTGACATTATTGCCTGTATCATTAATATTCTGACATCATTGCCTGCATCATTAATATCATGACATCATCGCCTGCATCATTAATGTCATTTTGATCTGCAAAATAAAATAAAATACTAAAAATATTTTATAATTTATTTATAAATTGTTAGAATTGTTTATTTCTCAAAATAAGTAATAATATTATTAAATTCTCAAGAACTGAACCAAAATTTGAGTTAAAAAAGGTAAAAGAACTTTAAGAAAATAGAGTTATCAATCAGTGACAATCCAACTTCAAATCGAGGCATATTCTATACCTAAAAAAGAATACAACACTCCAAAATAATCACCTCAACTCCATATACTACACTTCAAATAAATATATTACACAATTCCACTTCAACAACAAATAATAAAATTTATAATAACATACACTTTTAGCAATACTTTAATGTTTTACCTTTAACAATGTGTTAATGTCCTCCGCGCATTACTTTTGCCCAACAATTCTAAAAAAATTATAACATAATCACAACTTAATATGTTATCTATTGAACATATGTATGGAGTGCTTTCCACTGGCAATGGGGCTGCCGGGCTAGAATCGATGTTGCGTGAAGAACTGTTGAAAGAAGCCGGTCCTCGCATATCTGCAACACATAAAAATACTAGTTATCAGTAATGTAACATATAAATTAATTAAACAAAAAAAATAAGTAATTTTTACAAACCAATCATCATCCGATTCAAAATATAGGGTTTCACTTTATTTATAATTTATGGTCAACTTTGCAGTTAAGAAATAATTAATAAATTATGGTAATAAACTTCCATATTTTAGTTTAATTCATTAAATATTTTACATGTAAACAACTCTAATTTATATTGAATTGTGCTATATTTTTAATTCTAATTTATATTGCAATGTGCTATATTTTTAATTATATTGTTATTTATAATTACAATTTTAACTAATAAAATTTATTTAATTATTTATTTAAAAAATAAATTACTTTAATCAAAATTCCTTATATTTAGACATCTAATAAAATTTTAGACATTAATTTCTACACATAATTTAAATAAATTTTAAAAATTCCTTAATTATATTTTAAATAAATTACACATAATTAATTTTCAACACATAATTTTTTTAATGTCAATTAATACAATTCAATTCAATTCAATTTTTAAACCAATTATCAAAATATACTTAAAATTAATATCTAATAAAATTAACAAAATTAATTAGGTTTTCTATTATTTACGCAAAACAAAATTAAATTACTAAAAAAAATTAATGCAAAATTCTAACATAAAGAAGCATGCAATTATTCAAAAACTAAAATACATACATAATAAAAAAAAATTAAGGAAATATATATGGCTAGGTTTTATAGCTAGAAGGGAAGATTAATTACCTAAAACTGGAGCTTTGGCGAGACTGGGCAGCGGCGGCGTTGACAACAATGTCCGAGTAGCAATCAACGATAGCAGGACTCGAGCTGGAGTAGTTTGGCCGGCAGTGGGGAGAGCTTGGGAGTGCGCAGTTAGAAATTTAGAGCAAAATAAAGAGAATATATCACAAGGAAGAAGAAACACATATGTCCGTTTAAATTTTAATTTAGCGACTCCAACATTTAGTCTTTATATTAATCGTTAATTGATATTTTTAAATGAAATTGCAACATTTAACTAAACTAATTTAGCGACTACAAGTCGCACTCTAGCGACTACAACAATGTAGTGACTAATACATATTAGTCGCTAAATGTAGTCACTAATTCATAATTTTCTTGTGGTGGCCCAACTAAAAAATTATATTAATTAGATTTCTCTACATAATAGTAATAATAATAAATACTAAATTCAATTAAGGAATTTAATTAAGAGATTAAAACATAAGGATTGAAAGATGCAACAACAGCAACCAATTGCTGTAATGAGGATGTCCCAAAAAAAAGTACTACACACCTTTAATAGCTCACTCTCATGATTGATCAATTGCATATTATAATTAATTAAGATACCAAATTGCATATCCAGATTATGACATTTAATTAATTCTGTCCACAAGTTAGTTCCTATATCATAAAATAAAAAACCCAAAATTTCCAGCTTCTAATTAATATTCAGATCTGTTTTTATAGGCTGTACTGCCTCAATAATAAGCCGTCTTGATTTTGTTTTTATCAATAGAAATATAATTATATGCATGAAAATACAGAGAAAATAAAAATGCTGCAAAAAATTCACCTTATGTTATAATTAATATTTAAGTATTCACATATATACACAAACTCTTTTATATGGTTATTGAGTCCTATAATAATTAATTAGTTACTTTTAATTCTCTTATATAAGCATTAATTTAATTAATTTTTATTTCAAGGGTTAATTATGTGATATTTTGAGAAATAAGAACAAATCCCCTTTTGAATTCTAAAGGACAAAATCTAACAACTAATTATAACAAAGTGGATAATTTATTATATATACATATGAAAAAGAGAGGTTTTTCAGTTTTTCCTTTAAATTAAAAGCCATATGATGTGGTAGGGCAAGAGACTTTAATTAATTAATTTAATTAAATATACATATATCTACATTAATTAATTTAAATTAATTAATTAGATTGACCTTGTCAAACACACAACAAAGTCAAATGACTTTGCTTGTCAATTTCAATAGTTATTAATAAAATTAAATATATATATATATATAATCAATTCCATCATATTAATTATATAAGTATGAAATTATATATTGGATTGAGAAGTTCAGTTTTGGATATATTTTATTAATTCTTTCAACAGTTTCAACAAAGTAGTCTAAAATTTTCTTCACTCATAGTAATCCATAACACTTGTTCTTATATTAGGGAACAATTCGGTGCTTTGTGTTTGCAACTTTCAACAAGAGAGAGATAGTTAATATTTCAAAAAGATAATTATAAATGATACAATTGCGTTTGATATAATAAAAATAATTATGTAATTTTTTTAGATAATTTATGATGTAAAATAAGAGTAATTATTGTGTATTTATTTTTTACTACATGATATGCTCAAATTTTATTGATTTGCGTTAATTTTTTTTTACATAACTTATATCACCTAGTATTATCTTATTTCAAATCCCATTAATTAAATTATGAATATATAGGAGTTAGAATTTGCATTATAGGAATTCTGAATTCTGATTTTTATACTACACTCACTCAATGTGAGTGAAATACTTCTTTCTTCAACTAAATTTCATGTGTAATTATCATTATCATCATCATTAAAATATATAATAATTTTTCTTTTAAGTGTATAATATATTGACAATAGTGTCCTTATAAGAAAGTCAAAAGTTACAAATAAATTTTTAATTTAATAATACTAAAATTGTTTTAAGAACTATAAATTTAAATCTTAACCATAATCAAATAAAAGAAAAGGTGTTAAAGTCTTTGGGTCCTAACTAGAAGCCAAGTCAAGATAAAAATTTTAGACTTATAATAAATAAGTTAGGGTTTACAACACAAAATGATTTAAGTTTTTTATGTTGAGTTACTCACACACATTCTATTTTATTTCATTCTTTATATATTTAACAAAGCTAAGTCTTACTTATAATTGATGCATACATCAATTCAACGAGATAAAAACACATGAATTAAAAAAAGGTATCGATATATTTTCACTGGACAAAAAATAAATAAATAAATAAATTATATTAATTAAAATATTTCGTCACTCATTAATTAAATGTATGAGATAAACTTACATACTCGCTGTGAATTTTCCTATTTATCAAAAGGTCAAAATTAAATTGATTTTGCGATGCATTTTACGGCTAATACGGGGAAAATTATAGAGAATTAAAGCTCGGAAAAATTACAAAGGTGAGGAAAAAAGAAAAGGAAAGAGAGGTAATGAAAGAAAGGTTAATATATAATATAGGGTGTGAGTACAAGAAGGCAAAATTGTCGTACGAGGAAGCGTCAACGCCAAATAGTAACTGTCTTTTAGGGTGAGGATCGTTTTACCGTGTTTCTCGAACATGGATGTTTCATTAATGGAGACCGTTGGATTATCACAATTCAATCTAAGCCATTGGTTGAAAAACTTGTAAGTACAATAAAAAAGCTGTCACTCAAAGTCAAATATGCTTTTGAATTATTAATTGGGCAGCCGGTTGATGCTTTCTCTCTTTTATATATATATATATATATTATTAAATTAGTTAAAATATATTTTCTTCAAATAATTTTTATTAAGTTAATAAAATTTCACTTTGAAATATTTAGATTTAAAATTTTTTATTTTTCATGCAATTAAAAGAATAAATAAATAATTAACTTAAAATATAGTTATATTAAAATTTATATTAACTAGTTTTAAATCGCATTTTATGCAAATTTTAATATTTTTTATTTAATTTATATTTATAAAAAATATTTTAACATACATAAATTTAAATTATTATTTTATTAAATTTAAATCTTATATGATGATAAGTTTTAATATTAATATAAATAAAATATTAATGAGTCAACTAAAAGAATGATAAAATTATATTAAGTATATTGATTTACATAAATTTTTATTGGAACTTTCAAAAATATAATGATGTGGAAATAAATTGATATGGTGACTAATTTTTAAAAGAGTGACTTAATACATGAAAAAAAAAACATTTAAACAACTTTTAAACTCAACTTTTGTTATATATATAAATTTATTATATTTTACTTTTGTATCAAGTACAACACATGACATAATTCACACTCTAATATAATTTTTTTTTATACTATATCATATTTTGTATTAATAATATTGTAATTGAGTATGACTTATAAATCCAACAATTTTTATCTTTCCACTTTTTTAAAGCAAATTTTAGAAATAGAAAAATGATTTGTTTCACACATACTTAACAATTAAAGTTAGAGAAAATTGATTATATTAATATTAGCTGGATACTATTTAAATTATTTGTATTAAATACATGATACTAATTTTATATTTAATTAAATTAAATATCCCAATTAATTAAAATTTTAAGGCTTTACTTTTATTTTTTGCGCTCATAGATCTTATATGGTAGTGCCTTGGGCCCCTGTTAGTCGATGACAACTTAAGCTTGGTGACTTTAGATATTTAAGGCCTATTATTTTTAGCTCTTATTTAGTTGGATTTCGTCTTGATAGCCTATTTAGTGGTGTCAGATTTAGTACTTATCACTTTTAAATGAAATAATTATTGAAAATAAAATCTTTATTACAATAATAAAATTCTAATTTTGCATTATAAGAAAATGACTCTAAGGTATGAATATATATTAGCTATATAATTTAAAATTTAAATAAAAAATTACAAACAAATAAAAAGAAGAAAAATTAAAGTAAAAAATTGTTATAACCTAGATTGAAGTTGATCAAAATAATTTAAATTGAGTTATAACTTATTATAGCTAATGCAATCCAATCCAACCCGTTTATAGTTTTATTTATGGCAACAAATAGGATATTATGAAATATTTTACCATGCCATATAAGAGGACTTTTTAGTATATAATTTGAGAATCTATAAGAGATTTTAGGACTAAGTATTTATTTAAAAATAACTATTCATTTTGATTTCAAGTAGAATATAAATTAAGTATATTCATTATTATTTAAAAATCATTTATATAAATAATTACTTAAAATATAAAAAATATTTATCTATTTTTAATTGAATCCTAAAATATTTTGTTAAAGAAAATATGAATTTATATATTTTATGACATTATCAAATTAATAATATTTATTATCCTGACAAAAAACAATGAGTCGTGTTAGATAATTAATTATATTAATATTAGAGATCATTTAAACTATTAGTATGTTAGGCATTTATAATTATTAGGGTAAGACATCAAAATGATATTTTCTTTCTAATTGATATAAAGTTAGTAATTTAGTAAAAAATAGACATGTTTATAAGCAGAATTTAGATTTGAAAAATATCAAATTTTTCAAAAAAAAAACAAAATTAGCTTATTCGATTATAATGTTTTCACTAATTGCGGCTAAAAACTTGACTTACGTTCATATCTAATATAAAATAATATGATTTTCCCCTACTAAAATATAAATTTTTTGCACATCTATATATAATTTAATAGTGAGTACATATATAATTTGAATAATAAATACAAATTTTCCTCTCAATTTAGATAATAAAAAATAGATCTGCATATTAAAGGAAAAAAAAGAAAAAGAAAACAGAGATAAATATTATATATATCTCAAAATTTAAATAAAGAACAGCAAATTAAAAAAAAAAAAAAAATAGGGTTGTTGCATATTAAAAAAAAAAATAGAGATAGATCTAAAAAAAAAATGAAAAATTCAAGTTTACCCAATAGGGCTGCTGCGTTTAAAAAAAAAAAAAACCTCAAGCTAACCCAATAACCTGCTGCAGCAGGTTAAAGAGATATGAGAAAAAGGACAAAAGCTGTGAAACATTGGTGTTTGGAAACACCAAAGGAACACCCCATAGGGTCAAGTGTGGAGTGGACATTTTATTATTATTACTGTTAGAAAAGGAAATGATTCAAAGCAAAAAGGACTTCACACACACTACAAAGAAAACAAAAATCACTCACTCACTCACTCACTCACTTTCCCCACTTTCTCTTATATTATAAATAAATAAAAATAAATAATAATAATAATAATAATAGAGTACTCTAATATATGGCTGTGTTTGTGCAATGATAACTCTCTATATATTTAATTATATATTGAAAGAAAGAAAATGGATTAATGGTCCCTTTGGCCTTGCCTTTGTCTCTTTGATGTCTATCAATTTATTCCCTTTCCTTTTCCGAATGCTTCCCTTCTTCTTCTTCTTCCTTTTTTTTTTTTTTTTTTGCCCTTTCACTTTCTAATAACCATAGTTTTTACATATAGCTATATACCGTATAGAATAGAGCTTTCTAATTTAGTGGTCACGACAACCTCACTTATTTATATATTTATTTACATCATCATTTTAATTGCTGTTAATTAGGTTTTATTAATTATTAAAAGGATTTTCTTGGTCCAAGGTTTTTGGTTTTAATTAATAATTATATATACTAGCTAGCTCTTATATAAATTTCAAAAAAATGGTTATGTTTTAATAATATATGTATAAGGATAATATATAAGGATGAAGTCAACTATGACCAAGTTATAATCTTCTTTTAATAATCTTATTATTGGTGTTGCTTCAGCTTAGATTGATTGATTAACAATGCCATGTGTAATCAAACATCATCATCAGAATATTATTTATGAATCATCCATACAACTTGTTAATTAATTATATATCAAAATTAGAAAAAAAAAAGTTTCTTAATTGAAGTCTTTATAATTGTTTTTGATATATACTTTTTAAATTATAATTAATACACTTAAGTAAATACAAAAAATAATCCATTTTAACAATAAAATTTATACATGTTTTTAAAAGATAAAAATTAGGAATAAGAATACTCAATATATAAAGCTCATGTGTAATTAAAAGTCTTTAATAATATTATTATAAATATTTGTGTTAATTAAATATTTTTCAATAGTCTAATAATTCAATAATCGTACAGTTCTTTCCCAATAAAAAAATTTTGGATTTATAAAAAAGAAATAATAAAAGTTTTTCCTATTGTGAGGGAATTTTTTATTATTATTTTTTTTTTTTTTTGCCATTAGATAGAATTTCAAGATAGTGGGAGTCCATCCTGAAATCTAGCCATGTTACTAACCACCCAGGTGTTCCCTTGGGAACTCTTCTGTGAGGGAACTTGAAAACTTATGGTGGAAGTGGAACAGGAAACATTCATTGTAAAAAATAATAGGACCCCAATAAGATAGTGCACACAGCTGCAGGTTATCTTTTCATCAAATTCACTTACCCTTTTACCCAGGGTATAGCTCTTTTCTCTTGTGCCAAGAGAAATGTGAATATGAGCAGCTGGCTGCTAGGGGCTACCTAGTTAAAATTAAGTGGATTTCTAGTAAAATTATCCTTATTCCAGCTAGCTAAGGCTATAAATTGAAGGGCAGGGCAAGGACAAATGATCCTCGTAAGGTGTATTGGGTCCATGAAAATGTACCAATCTAAACTTCACAGATTTCTATCTTAAAATTAGTGAGTGATGGTGATTCATGGTATAAGTCTACTGCTAGAGACATAGAGATGAGTCATGTCATCACAATATTGTCTTTGTCATATTATAAATTTATAATTCAACTTATATTATATGACTTAATTATATGATTTGACACCACAAATTTTGCTTCTCTATTCTATCAGATTGATTTTTTTGGCAAAAAAAAAAAAAAAAAAAAAATTCTATCAGATTGATTTTCATTTGATGTTTAAAATTTAATTTTAATTATAGTGAATCATATAATATTGAGACTCATATTTATTTTACGAAAAATAACTTATCGTTGGAAAATATTTTCTAAGAAAAATATTTTTTAAAAAATATTTTCTTAAAAACTAATTTTTTATTGTTTGATTACAATATTAAAAATTATTTAGAAAATATTAAAAATTTCAATTTATAAGACTATAAACATATTTAAACTTATAATAATTTTATAATTTTAAAGTTTTATTGTTAAATATGAGAAAAAATACATAAAAATTATAAATTTGGTGATTGCTAGCAGCCATCAGTGGTTGGCGGCAGCTAGCGGTGATTGGCGGCTGCTAGCGTTGGTCATCAATGGTCGCCGGTAATGAATATCAGTGATCGGCAGATTAATAAATTTACATTTACATATTTTTCTTTCATTATAATGAATTTGTCAAAATCCGGAAAATAACTTACCGTTTTGAAAAGATGAAATCATTTTCTTTAAAAAATGTTTAGTTTTTCATTGACCAGAAAAATATTTTCCGTTGATCAATTTTCCAAAACGTTACTAACGTCGAAAAATACAAAAATTATTTTCCAAAAAAATATTTTTCGGGAAACAAACGGAGTCTGAATTCTCACCTATTTTTTAGAATAATATTGTTTGCTTTATCTCTTTCATTTTATAATTAATTATATTCTTTCTAAAATAATGCTTCTCAAAAGAAAAAAGAAATTGTGCATAATAATCTTATAATTAAGAATCTAACCCTTATTAACTCTTAATCCGCATGGGCAATTAACTAAGAGAAAATGGAAATTATTTAAGAATTTTCTTTATGCATAATGGTTTTTTAATTAGGGTCATTTAATAATTAAATATCCAACATAATTTTCAAGGAAAATATCCCCCAAGCAAGCAAACCACACTCAACTATAATTAAAATAATAATAAAAATGAAGTTGAAGATATTTAATTAATTAAAACCAATAAATTAATTATGCTTTAGTCATGTATATCCCTCCAAATAGTTTGGTAAGTCTATATCCCCTCATGTTTTGCAATTTAGAACTGCCAAACCATAGGATAAAATAAATACATTTGAATATAAAATTTATACTAATAATAATATATCTCTCCCAAAAATGTACAATCATACTCCAATTATATCTTAATTGCTTGTTTGCAATTGAAATCAACTAAAAATTTAATAATTAATTATAAAAAAATAATGGGTAATCCTTACCTAATAATGATGTTAAGCCTTAACCAACCCTTTCCTTCTTCATAGGTATATATATAGCTATATAGACACTATATATTTATTTATTTAAAATACTTTATAATAAGCAATTAATTAACCAATCTATTGTTATATATTATTGCTTAAAATTCAATTAATTGAGCCTTGTGACCCTCCTGCACCACCAAACACATGTTATTAAAATGGTTAATGTTGTTCTTCTATTGGTCATAGAAAGTTGAAATCTACCCATTGTTGATTGTTGAGACGTATATCATGAGAAAATCATTACAATAATATCAAGTGTTGTTTATTTTTCAAAGGTGCCATTCATGTCAAGTCATCCAAATTTTTATGTTAATTATTTTCAAGAAAGAAACAAACTAAACCAAGACAAATTTTGCACTTTAATTAATCCCTAACCTCTAGATTTAATTCCACTGTGATTGTGGGTCTTGTTCTACTTCAATTATTTTGATGTATAAAATATTTTAAATTTTAACTAGGGTCATAATGTAAATAATTAATATATTTAAAATAATCCATTTAAATAAAAAAAAATTAAAAGATGTCAAATTTTACTCATAATCACTCTCTTTTAAATTATTTAACTTTTTACAATATTTTTCTTTACATAATATTGGATCAATAATTCGAAAAATTATTGCCTACAATAAGTGTATAAGTTCATCTCATACTCCAAATCAACGAGTAATGAGATATTTTAACAAATATAACTTTTTTATCTATTTTTTACCAATAAAAAAACATTGATATCATTTTACTCGGTGTAGGCAAAAATTTTTCCAATAATTCATTTCATTTATAAATAAATTATAACATTTGATATTTTAGCTACTAAGTATAAAATTCATTTAGAACAACAATTATTAATTTGTACTCAAGTCAAAATAAAGTTAATTTAATTTGTAGCTTTACTAATTCAAAGTTCATTCGCAAATTCTACCAAATTTGATAGGATTTTATTTAAGTATAATCAATTTTAATAAAACTAATATTGAAATGAATTCTAAATGAATTTTCAATTATATCAAAAATAAAATATATGAATTTATAAATTCTAAATAAACTTTTAATTAAATTCATTTATTTAATTATTAAAAATATTGTTGAATCAGTAATTAATCCAGTTGTTAAGTTGCTGCTTATAGTCATTTTAAAAGAGATTAAATCTCAATAGTAAAAATTCCTTTTTCTCAATACCCAACAACAAAGTAAAAAAAAATAAATAAACAAAAGAACCAAAAAGTTATCTAGAGAAGCAAGCAACATAGAAAATGTTGTAAGCTAGCTAGGCCAGGCCAGGTCAGAAGAAGATATAAGCTAAATATTATATTTATTTTTTTAAAAAAAATGTTTAGTCATATATAATAATTATAATACAATTCAATCATATCATTTATCATCGCACATTAGATTAAATATGAATTAATATATCATATTAAAGTATATCTAATAATAATTAATAAACATATGTTTAATTATATATTATACATGGACCGAGTAAAAACAAAATTGCTTAGAAAAAGACTATAGTAAAGATTAAAATATTATGATAGAGACACCTTTTTTGGAACACCCTTTTCCACTTTAATAGCCACTGTATAAAGAAAACTTTGAATATATATATATATATATATATATATATATATATATATATAAACTTTTTTATGAATCAAATTTTAAGAATTTTACCTATCCAGGTGTGATCTGATTGATTTTCTTATCTTCTTTAAAAATATGAGAAGTAAGAGTTCTCGAATTCGAGTTTTTTAAATCACAAAAATTATTACTAATTTAATAAGAGATATTAATGAGAAGAACTATCTCATGCTGTGTAGCCTGCAATATTTTTTCTGCTTATTCGGCCACTAATAAAAAAAAAATTTTGAAGAATTTTTTTTAGCACAAAATCTAGATTAGTAAGTCAGTTAGAGAGGATGGGAAAATAGGACACTATTATAATGCAAACATAGAGGAATCTTTGTTGATGTCTCAAAATTTAAAAAATTTAATAAATATTATATATATTAATGAAATGTTTTTTTTATTTGTTCCATCCAAAAATAAAATTAAAACACTGCCATTAAATATAAAATCTGACGTCCAACATCAAAAGGGTTAAACAGTCTTTAAATGTGAGAGGTTTTATCACTGTGTGTTAATGTCCAGTAACATAAATGAAGAAATTGACAAGAGGATAAATATAACTTAGAAGTCAGTCGCTATATATAGTCTTATCCTATGCCCTCTTTATCACATAAAAATCACAAGAAAAATCTCTCTAAATTTTCAAAACCTCGTGTATGTGACCTTTTCCCTTTTTTTTTTTTTTTTTTTTTTTTTTTTTTTTAAATCTATATATAGCTAAGCTCTAGTAAAGGAAAATGACAAAAGGAAATTAAGCCCACTCTTTAGAAAAAAAGACCCTAGCTAGCTAGACAATTTAATTAATTAATTTATATAATATGATCTCTCACAAACATGTGGTGTAATATAGGATTATTAAGGAACAAATAAGATAATTAGCAACCACCATTGTCATTTTTTTTTTTATTTATTGGGAATTGAGAACAACAAAAACAGCCATGTCCTTCTCAAAGTGGGTCACTTTCCTCTCAGATGATTACATTAACTAAGGGACCAACATTCTCATGGTATGGCTCCACCCTTTTCGAGATAATTTTACACTCCTTTTTCTTTTATTTTAAAATTTTTTACTTTTCTTAGTTATATTATAATAATTAATTACATATTTTCATTATACAAATTAAAGTTTTAAAAATATCAAATTTTATAAAATTTAATACATTTAGTTTACAATTATCCTTATAAATTGATATTCGCAATTCAATCTATAACATGACAACAATCAAATGCAAGGATAAAATCAAATATATTTTTGAAAAAATTGAACAAAAAAAAAAAGCATTTAAAATTATGGGTGGTGAGTCTTAGGGCGTTTTAGAGTTGGACCCACTTAGAAAATGACCCTGAAATTATTGGAAGCATAATATTTCTTTATGAGTTTTTTTACATGAGAAATAAAAAAATAATCTTTAATTTATGGAATAAAAAAAAATTAAAAAATGATATTAGTTATTAAGAGTAAAATAATATCATTAAAAAAGTATTTTTAGTAATAAGTAGGACTGTACAGAAATTAACCAAATTGATTCAATTCAATTCAAATAAAAAATTATGATTTAGATTGTTTCATGGTTGGTTAAAATTTAAAAAATTTTATAAATCGAAATTTTAATTTGGTTTTGATTTAAGAAAATGAGAATTCAATTAAATTGAACCGAACCAATAATATAATAAAACTATGTATTTTTATATATTTACTATATTAATATGTAAATCATTCTTTAAATTTTTTAAAAGTTAAAGATATCTATTGAATTTTTATATTTTAAAAAAAAAATTTATGTTGTTATTTTGATCCTATTAATTTCTTAGGGAATATTTCATTCTAATTTATTATTATTATACTATAAAATTTCAAGTACACGGCTTGAAATTTATTTTTTTTAATAGTATTGATAATGTTTATTGTTATTTACTAATATGATTTTATTTTAATATTTGTTAAATTTCTATGATCTCTTCAATTTTTTATTTTATTTATTTTTTACTTTTGTCAAACCAACCAAACCAAATCCAAATAGTTTTAGTTTGAATATTTTTTAATATTACTTGTTTTTTTTTTAGTTGAAATATTTAAAAATCGACTTTATTGATTTGATTATAAATATTTACTCTAAACTGATCAAATCAAATCATGAACATCCTTAATAATAAGTAAAAGATATCTCTTATTCCCTCAATTTTAACAAGAAAAAAAATACAAATTTAAAGGAATAATTAATCCCCTAACATCATTTATAATCCAAATTAACTAAATTTTCCAACAACTAATAACTCTTATCATTTCTCATTTTCCAATTCCTAAAGTGTGGTGCTAAATTAGTGTGAGTATATATATATATATATATATAAAAAGAGGTGGTCCTCTACTTAGTATTACGGGTCCACGTGGCAAGGCCGGCAAAGGGTGGCCATGGCCACGTGGGGGTGGTGGTCCAAATGGCAAGAGAGGTGTTAGAAATTTAACACGTGTACAAAAAAGAGAGGTGACAGGCTGTTAAGCAAAGAGGCAATATGGAAGAGAGAGAGAGAGAGACTATTTGATACAAAAGTGTGTTTTGCAGCTTTGAGACTTTTGTTTTTGAGTTCTTCTAAGGGCTTATTATTATTTTAATAAAAATAATATAATAAAGTAAAGACTATAAAAAAAGCTTTTTCTTTTTTTTTTTTTTTTGCAAAATTTGTGCATGGTTTTTACTTGCAGCTTTTTAACGGTCAATTTTCATGACATTTCTCAATCATTGCCTTATGGTATTTAATGCTAAACTTAAACCAAAATTAAAAAAAAAAAAAAAAAAGAAGTAAATTTAAAGATTTTTAGGTAGAAAATTACAGTAATTTTTTCAAGAAGTAAGAAACTGTGACTATTGTTGAAGTTATTCTCAAATTGCTGTTGTTTTATGATAAAAATTCTATTTTTTTTTTTACTAAAATTTAAAATTCTATACTTTAAAGTCAATCATTGACTCAATATTAAATAAATTCTCATGGTTCCATGCATGTTAATGAATTATAAATAGATTAATTAAAGAACATGTACAAAAGATTAATGTTAAGCAGGCATGGTCGAAGAATAAGTAATAATTCACTTGTAAAAATTCAATTCAATTCAATTAATGATAAAATTTACATATTTATAATGAATTTTAAAGTAATAAAATTTATTTAAATTTTGTTTTTGTTTTTTTGTTTTATCATTGCTCATGTATGATTGTTAGGTACAATCTTTAGATTGTTCTGAAGAAACTTGAGTCACACTGATGGAGTTTGGCTCACAATCTCATGTGCTACTTCTTTGTGTTTTCAAATAGTCTAAAAATTTTGTTTTCAATAGTTACAATGTGATTCACACTACTAATTAACAACTATTTTCTTTTTATATTTTATAACAATTTAATATGATCTATCATAATAGATGTTATAGAAATTTATGATTATCTATCTTTTAGAACATTCTTTTTTTTTTCTTTTTTTTTTAAGTATAGGAAATTCGTACAACATTCATTTTAATATTTGCACTTTATTAATTTGTTTTTGTTTTTCAATATGGTTAGTTTATTGGTGTTTGTTCATAAATACTCAAAAAAATAAAATATTTTCGTACGTATATATATATATATATTTTAAAATACATTTATTAAATTTTCTATTTTAAAAATGTCTCATTTTTTAAAGTATATCATAAGTATAAATAAATTAAAAAAAAGAGATTTTTTAAAACCTGAAAAAATAAAAAAAAAATATTTAGTGTAATTTCCTTTAATTTATTTTATTACATATACTAATATTAGCGTAGTTGAATCCTATTGGTGATGGAAACAAAGGCCCAGAATTTTAAAGCAACAGTGGTTCGTTCCTATAAACAAACAAGGACCAGAAAACTTTTACTTTCTAGATTAATAAGGCAGGCCCAATGCCTGTGGGCTGGACTAAGCAGGAACTTTTATCACAGCCCACTAGTATGCGTTGGGCTAAACTAAAATAAAACATTTCAATTTGCCACACGTCTTTATATCTTTTATTTTTAGACCTATTCATGTTCATGGGTCGAATCATAAGTCACAATTAATAAAGAAAATTACAGATCAAAACATGTTAGATGTTTGAAAAATTAAATATTTTTCAAGCTCAGAATCTACCCTGAACAGATTCCTCATACAATTATGTTCAAAGTTTAGACAATTTTCTTTTTCAAAAAGGAAAAGAAAATTAACATATTGAATTTCACCTCTTAAAAAAAAAATAAAGAAATGAAAAGAGAATTAACTCTTAACAAAATTAATATTTGCAATGTATATACATACAGAGAGAGTAAATTCCATTAATTTGTTAAATCACTTAACAACTTACACAAAAATATCGCAAATATTATTATTATATAACAAAAAATTCATTAATCGAGTGCTTATCTTATAATATAAGAAGTTGAAAGTTGAAATTGCACTTAAACATGTATAAAGCAGATCTCAAAAATTAATGATATGAAATTATAAATAAACTTTTGTTCATATTAAAATAAATTTGGATTTATTATTTATAAAATTCATTTATACTAAATAAAATTTTTTGCTCCGCCACATATTGCAAATAATATATAAGAGATATTCATTAATGGAGTGCTTATTTCATAATATAAGAAGTTTATAATTCAAATCTCACTTAAACATATATATTTCTTACAGAAAGGCTTGCGGTGTTTGAACATCAACTTTGGCAACAAAGCACAACAAAAACTTGATGCAAGTTCGAATACAAGAACTAGATACCAACTTGGTCTTCCCTTTGACTCTCTTCTTCTTCTCAAAGAACCACTCGTTAATTTTCTTTGTAACAGAGTTACTAATATTATTGTCTTCTTTCCTGGTAAGTTGGTAGCTCCTAAGATATCTTTGTCTAAAAACAAAATTATCAGGGCTACCAGTAGAAGTAATATCTGATGATGACCCAAAATTAGAGAATATCTTATGATGATGATGATGATCTCCAGCTTCCTTCTTATTGGTTTGTTTTTCCATGCATAAATTTCTTATAAATGTTGCTTGTGCCTTATGCCATTCAGGTTTTGCAGATAGTATCTTTATTGGCTTCTCTGTTTTTACACAGCCCAGTGAGGAGCAACTCATTCTTCTCTCTCTTTTTCTTTTTTGTTTTCTGTATGTGTTTGTGATATGAACTCTCTAGTCTCTACTCTACACAGAATATGAATTATTCATCAAGGATCTAAATTATTTTGTCTGTTTCTGCAGTTTGTCTCGTTATTGGCATTAGATAGTTTTTCTTTTTTAAAGAAAAATTATTGGCATTAGAGTTGTTTGGAAAAAAAATATTAAATCCCAATCAACGACATGGAATAAGTATCAGAATTATTATTATTATTATTATGGAAAAGTATAAAAAAATTATAATGTGATTTAATTTTTTTACACTTTAAAATTTGTAAAAATTTATTTTTTGACAAAAACATATTTATGATTTGCACCATTAGTAATTTAATATTCAGAATCATAACGCTATTATTATATGTTGATGTGGTGTTTATGTAATAATAATGACACTTATGCCACGTAAGCATCATGTCAACACTGATTAACAACGTTAGCATTTTAGATTTCGTATTAATAACATAAGAAAACTAAAAACTTCATTTTGTTAAATAAAATTTCACAAATTTTAAAATATAAAAAAATTAAATCACATTATATTTTTTTATATATATTTTTCTCTTATTATTATTATTATTATTATTATTATTATTGAGTTTCTCAACGATTGCCTCCCTTTTGCATCGAAATTGAAACCATTGCCTTTATCTCTTATAATATAATACTCGATAAAATAAATACTGTGTAATTATATAATTAAGGTATTAGTTCAATAAGAATAATAGTCTTTGATTTTTTTTTTTTTCTTTTCTTTTACTGGCAAGAATCACTTAACTTAAAAACTCAAATTTGTAAATAATAACATAAAAATAATTTATATTTTTAACACGCTCCTTTGCACAAAAACTACTAATTTAAAATATTAAATTTGTAAGTGTAAATTCAAGAATAATTTATATTTCTCACGTGCACTTTCTTGCACAAAAACCACCCAAACTTGTAATTGAAGAGTCTTTTGGACTTAATGCATAAAAATCAAATTTGTTAGTAAAAATTCAAGAATAGTTTATATTTATAACATGTCTCTTGCTTAGAAATAACTCAACTTATAAATTTCGAATATTCTCAATACTGGTTGATGCACCAAAAATTTTACTTATCAAAGAATTAATAAAGAAAATGAGAGAGGAAAAAAAAAAAAAAAAAAAAGAGGAATTGCATGCATATGCCTAAAAGTTGAGGATAAGGAGCTAGCTAGTTGTTTGTCAGTGGCTATCTTTTTGACTACGATTGAAGGGATTAATTGATTAATTAATTATGTATAATAATGTTATTTCTTAACATAAGAAAAAATAATTTGACCAAGAAAGAAACTTGACTGAACCTAACATACATAGGCATCTCAAATGGGACAAACATTCTGTTGAAATGCTCATAAATCCAAATATCTTTTTGATTTCTTGCAGAGAATCTTTGGCTCTTTTATGCATTTTTTATCGTTCTGTCCTTCTCTTGTTTGGTTCCGTTCTCCATCTTTGTCTACTTGCTATTTGCTTTGTCTCTACACAACAATGATAGAACCAAATATAAGAAAAACTATATATATATATATATATATATATATATATATATATATACAAAATTACAAAAAAAAAAAAAACTTATAAAATTGTAATATTATAAAATTAATTACCTCTAAAATTTTATTTAATTTTTTTAAAATACAGCAATGGCCCCAAGGCAGTACTACACTATGACTGAGAGGGCAAAAAAAAAAAAAAAATTCTATTATATATGTTGAAAAATTTTATGGGATATTTCACACGCATAGCGGAAGTATAAATTAATAAATAACTCACAGCAAAAACAATAAGAATTTACGTGGTTCGATTTCTCAATAAATCTACATTCACAATGGATAATTCACTATAACTCTTATAAATACACAGTACAATTTTTGAACGGAAAAAATTGTAAATCCTCTCTCACATAATATCCAATAACCCAGTACATCATTTTCTCACAGTGAACAAAGATTAAAGAAATATAGGATAATTTTTTGACCGAAAAAAATTATCAAAACCCTCTCACTTATACAAAATTCTCTCTTTTTATTTTGTGATTTTCCATGCATTAATCTTGTTGCATGAGTTTGCCTATTTATAGGCAAACTCATGCATCTACCAAATGGAATTGGCTTGCTCACTTTAATTGAAAGAATTGGCACCGATTTTTGACTTTTTCTCTTTCAACACTTTTTTTTTTTTTTTTTCATTTTCTTTCTTTCTTTCTTTCTTATTAATTTATTAGGCTGTGAGACTCACCATGTTGGAGGGACCTACATTACCTAACATATCTCCCCCTCACTACAACATGGAGGGTTTCACCATGATTGCAATTTTGTCAATCTTTCTCATGAGTATGGATCTCTTCATGCTCCCCCTCAAGCAAGAGTCATCTACACTCTAAAGTTTAACGGTCTTTTTAAAAACTAGTTTACAGAACTCCCTTTTTTCCGTTGATGTGAAATTAATACTCTACTTCAAAATTTCACATACCTCAACCTTGTTAGAAAACTGAACTCTCTTTGTATTTTTCTTGATTTTCTTCACTTTCATACTTTTTGTCTGTAAAAGGGAACGACCATCTAAATAGTAAATATTTTTCTCTTTCTTCTTACCCTATATTACTAAGCTACCTCCTCCATATACTTTACATATTTTTCCAATACCAACATATGTATACCCATGTAACGCTAGCTCTCCTAGCGAAATTATGTTTGCTCCTGCAGCAAGTACAAATTTTACATTGAAAATATTTTTTACAGTACTATTGTGGACTTTCAGGCGAACTTTCCCAATACCTTCAATCTTCAGCTTTAATTTGTTTCCCATATTGATGGAGCCAAATTTTCCATCAATATGTAAAGTATAAAAAATAGCTTGATATTTGCAAATGTGCACATCAGAAGTATAATCCATCACCCAGTTAGAATTGCTCTCACCAGAGCAACTACCAGCATCTTCACCTTGTACTAGGTGGAATTCATCATCTGACTCATCACTGGTTTTGACCACATTAGAAGAATCATCATCATCAATATTTAGCTTACCCTTCATCTTCTCTTGCAGCTTTTTAAAACTCTTCAAGTCTTCTTTAAGTTTCGGGCAGCGATGTTGTATGTGATCAGTCTCTCCACAATAATAGCACTTCATATTGCTATAATCTCTCGGCCGAGATTTTGATCTATTTCTGTGATCACCTCACCATTTATTTTGATTTCTCCCTCTCTCTCACTCCTCTCAACTAGTGCTATGCCCTTACTTTCAGTTGAAATGCTCTCACCCCTCATCATCTTCTCATTTTCTCTTAACACCGTTGTAACCTAAATCAATTTTAGTGTGGTTTTTCCAGCACACACTGTCTGCACCAACGGTTTGTAGGATTTGGGCAATGACGCAACCAAGAGTAATGTCTGCTCCTCATCTTCAACTTTTTCACCAGCATTCAGCAGCTGACACACTAACTGATTAAATTTATTAATGTGGTTGTGGAGATTTCGTCCTTCCTCCATATTGAGCGAATACATCTCCATTTTCATGAACAGTCGGTTAGTTCGGGACTTTGACGCATAAATCTCCTCTAATTTGTCTCACAACTTCTTTAGTGATGTCTCCTTAATCACTTTAAATTTTGCTTGTGGGGCAAGTGCTAACCGGATGATGCTCACCGCCTTCCTTTAAATAATTTTCCATTCGTTCTCAGTTATACTCGTTGGCTTTTCTTCATCCAAAGCCGAATCAAAACCTTGTTACACTAAAAGGTCCTGACTAGTACTCTGCCATAGAGTAAAATTACATTTTTATCAAACAAAGAAGCTGAATATTTAAATGCACTATCCATTTTATCTGAAAAACTCTTTTTTTTTTTCCTTTTCCAGATCTCTGTAAATAGTACATCTGTTACAATACCATATGAATAGTACTGTATAAATAGTAACAGTATCTTGCTACAGTACCCCTAAATAGTACTGTATCCTGCTACAGTTCTTGTTACTGTACGTTACTATTGTTTACTATTACTGTAACAGTAACATGCAAAAATAAATTTTTTTGAGTGGTTATTATTAACTTAATTTTTTTGATTTTACACTCGTTCTCAAAACGGATTGCACCAAAAAATTTCTCGTATTTTTTCTCTTCTTTGCAGTATATTTCTTTTCTCAAAATATGATACTGCCCCGGACAACAATCATACTTTAATCCCAATAAAATTTCTCTCTATCCCAAAATAAGAATCAGAAGCTCTGATACCACTTGTTGAAAAATTTTATGGGATATTTCACACGCACAGCGAAAGTAGAAATTAATAAATAACCCACAGCAAAAACAACAATAATTTTACGTGGTTCGGTTTCTCAATAAACCTACATCCACGATCCACAAGGGATAATTCACTATAACTCTTATAGATACACAGTATAATTTTTGGACGGACAAAATTGTAAATCCTCTCTCACACAACACCCAATAATCCAGTACACCATTTTCTCACAGTGAATAAAGATTAAAGAAATGTAGGATAATTTTTTAACGAATAAAAATTATTAAAACCCTTTCACTTACACAAAATTCTCTCTTTTTATTTTATGATTTTCTGTGCGTTAATCTTGTTGCATGAGTTTGTCTACCTATTTATAGGCAAACTCATGCACCTTTCAAAGAGAAGCCAATTCCAAATGAAATTGGCTTGCTCACTTTAATTGAAATAATTGGCAGCGATTTTCGACTTCTTCTCTTTCAACACATTTTTTTTTCTTTCTTTCTTATTAACTTATTAGACTGTGGGGTCCACCATATTAGAATGACCCACACTACCTAACAAAATATATATATATATATATATATATATAGTGTGTTATCCCCCTCAAAATTGGCTACTGCCCCCTCACCCCCTCCCCTTCCCTTCCCGCAATACTAATTTAGTATATAATTAGTTTAATTGACTTATATATATTTTATTTATGAATTATGTCAGAGAAATGAGTTTGTGTTTGTATTTGTATAGGTTTAAGTAAGTGTATTTTATGTATATATATATATATATATATATATATATATATATATATATATATATATATATATATATATGTGTGTGTGTGTGTGTGTGTGTGTGTGCGCGCGCGCGCGTGTTTGAGTGGGGCTTCCTACTATATTTTTCTAGTTCTGCCCTGAATGGCCTCCCTAAATTTTTTTATATTATAAGTGTACTTTCATTTGTATACTCACTTTATATTTATTTAGCCCCTCTAAGTTTTATATTTTAATTTCACCCCTGAATAAGTGCATATATAACTTAAATAATAAATTCAAATTTGATTCTTCCTCCCTAATATTAAAAAAATAATAATAAAATAATACACAATTAATTGTGAACTCTTTCTCTTTTGTTGAATTTGTTATTCAATTAAAAATGAAATGGTAATTTGCGTTTTGATTTTTTTAATTATTTTTAGCAACCATAATTTTAAAAAATTAAATATATATATATATTTTTGTCAAAACTATGATTAGCTAAACTCTTAGTAGATGGAGTATATATAATAAATTTTGTGATTTTCATTTTTGCTTTATTATTGATCGGCATAGGATTGAAATGAGTGAATATCCACACTTTACTTTTTGTCATTTACATTATAATAAAAATTATATTTTATATATTATCATTAAATATATGTATATACAAAATTTAAACAATTAAGATTATGTTTGGTTCGCGGAATATAATATACAAATAATAGAATAACTATTCCTATAAAATATAATAGGTTAGAAATAGAATAATTATTTTAATTCCATAATTTGGTTCATAGCATAAAATAACTATTTTATTTCACATAAATTATCATAATATTCTTATAAATTAATTTCATTATTAATATTAAAATTAAATATAATTTTATCAAATTTTATTTAAAAAATAATTTAAATGCATAATAAATAAAAATTTTATTTGAATTAAAATTATATATATATATATATATATATCATTATTAATATTAAAATTAAATATAATTTTATCAAATTTTATTTAAAAAATAATTTAAATGCATAATAAATAAAAATTTTATTTGAATTAAAATTATATATATATATATATATATATATATATATATATATATATATATATATATATATATATATATATATATATAATAAAAAAATATGAAAAAAAATTTGTATTTTATAAAAATTGTGGAATTATTATTTTATAGAATAAATATTCTTCGTCTAAAATTTAAATTAAAGTAAGAAATAACTAATTTTCATATAATAACTATTCTATTTCTAATTAATTTTATAAACCAAATATAGCTTAAAGGGTACGTATATGTACAAATTTAAAAATTTTAATAAAAAAATTCGCAATCTTGTACATTTTTCGAAATTAATAGAGATATTATTTTGGGCTTGGGCTTTGCCTTCGGCATTTAGACTTTTATTGCTACTTAAAAGCCCATAAGCTCTGAATTAGGAACTAACTCTATGAACCTATTGTCACGGTGATCCAGTTAAATCTTACAAATTGCCTGTTTTGAATCTTTTGATCCCTTGAGCTTTCAGCCTCATGGTTTTACATTTAATACATGTTCTCCATTGAGTTTATTTATTTATTTATTTTTGTAGGAAAATTATTTTTTTCAAAAAACATTAGTTTGAATGTTATTAGAAAAATTAGTTTGAAAGTATTGTTTAATTATTTTAAAATTTTTATAATTAAAACATATAAAATTCACTTTAACATAAATTTTAATGAAATCTAATTAATATTTATTTTTAATATAATACTTTTTTAACAGTAATTTAAATATTAATAAAAAATAATCCTTAAAAACGTATTTCATATTATCCAAAAGTCTTCAAAACTCTTTTTATTTTTATTTTTTCATTATACCAAAAGTTCTTTAAAGGGATGGAATTGTTAAAGATTTAAATTCTTAATTTTCTGCACTATGAAATAGATGCTGGACCAGTGAACTATTAACTCAATATTCTTTTTTTTTTTGCTTTGAAAAATAATGAATGATAAAAGAAATTCATACAAAATCCTACACGAGTGAAATCAGCTAATAATAGAGGAAGCATATTTCATAAAGGATTTTTTTTTTCTTTGTCATAATAATAATAATAATAATAATAATTATTATTATTATAAAAACGAGTACCACGAGAAAGAGAGATTGATTGATAGATTATTATAAATTATTATTATTATTGTTAAATGACCGTAGCTCAAGTATTTGGATCAAATGTAACTAGTAATTTTAAAAGATTAAGTGTTAGTGTGAAAACACCATTAGAAGAATCAATAATGGTAGGTTACCTATTTTACCATTGTCAAAGCTTCCATGTATAGTTCCAACTACTCCATGTGCAGCTCCTTCAAGTCTTCTACCATTCAAGGCACCATTATTGTTTATTTTCTCTATAAATATATCATTGTAATTCTCTTGTATAACACCATTCATTAATATAAATCATTTATTCATCATGTAATCTAACATGGTATCAGAGCCTAAAGAGCTCATTCAAGCTCAGACATCGTAGAAATCCAGAAAATCAAATTTTTGCTTTGTTTTTTCGGTCCCATAGTTTCTTTGTTTTTGGCCTCTCCATGCACACGTTAATAATTTTTTTCTGACAATACCATTAGCAAACCCGTGAAATTCTAAGAATTTTGACACAAACCTCGCCAGAAAAGGACGCCGGACGAGCCATCACGCGCGGCTTGAAAATCGGCGACTGGTCCTCACGCGCGTCACGTGCTCCACTCGCTGGCTGGAGGTTGAAGACGATCCAGTCAGCGCCACGTCAACCAATCCGCGCCCGCCACGTGACACCAATCAGCCGCCACGTGTCATCTGCACTGAGGATACGACTGAGCTCCATAAGAATCAACAATGGTAGGCTACCTACTTTGCCATTGTCAAAGCTCTCATGTGTAGCTCCAGCTACTCCATGTGCAGCTCCTTCAAGTCTTTCACCATTCAAGGCACCATTATTATTTATTTTCTCTATAAATATATCATTGTAATTCTCTTGTATAACACCATTCATTAATATAAATCATCTATTCATCATGTAATCTAACATTAAGGATGTCGAACCCATATTTTGAGGGATTGACTACCAATAGGGATGGTAGTTTTATTCGATCCGCTGGATATTCGTTCCGCTCCGACTCTAATAGGGGTAATACCCGTCTCGTTTAATAAATGAGGCGGGATGAGTTTTTTGATTTATATCCGAGTCGGGTTCAGGTAATGTATAACTCGCCCCGAACCCGATCCGATTATATATATTATATATATTTAATTTTTATTTTTTAAAAATTTATAACTTATTTTTTATGTGAAATATAAATTATATTGTATGAATTTGTAAAAAAAAAATAAATGAATATATATATATGAAA
>CATKHJ011280620.1:0-11669 GCA_949750685.1 Vernicia montana | reverse complement strand
TTTCGCGTCTATATAAACGTCAAACGACTCTGCTTCTCATTGCACCTTCATTCACTTCAATCGTAAAAAATCAAACCCAACCCAACCACTGCTATACTAATTTCAACAGCTTATTTATATATTCAGATTTGAGAGAGTTCGAGTTCATATTGTTTATCGATAATCATGCCTGCCGGAGGTTTCTCGGCCGCGCCGGCTGGAGGTGTCGAGTTCGAGGCCAAGATAACGCCGATCGTCATCATTTCCTGCATAATGGCTGCCACTGGTGGTCTCATGTTTGGTTATGATGTTGGAGTTTCAGGTTATTATTATTATTATTTAAATTTTTTCATATCTAAACAATAATAATTTCTGGATAAAATTTAATAAATTTTTATCTGATAATCAGAAAGGGGAGAAAAAGAAACAGAAAAAGAAGTTATTATTTATTTATTTACCTTATTTTTGAAGTTTTAATTTGATAAGAAGTGATTAGAAAAAGGCAAAAAGTGACTTCGCTCTCCCGCCAAACTGTAGTTCTAAAAGCAGCCGACAGGATTGTTATTGCGTTTTAGTATTATTACCATATAATCCCTGGTCCTGATATTATGGGATAAGGGTATTTTTGGAAATTGAATGACCGCAACCGTTGACGAGAGACTCCGTTCCGGTTGTAATTGTTGCTCCGTTACACCGACAAATCTCTTTGGAACCGCTGCTTTGCTTATATGGTCAAGACTCAAGAGATACCATTATTAAATTTTAATTAACATTTAACAAAACCATATAATAGTAATTTTTTTTTTTTTTTTGCCAAATCATATAATAGTAATTAAAGTTTTAAAAGTTTTGGTGATTTTAATTGATGAGTTATTGGATTGATATATGATGCAGGAGGAGTTACATCGATGCCCGATTTCTTGGAAAAATTCTTTCCAGCAGTGTATGAGAAAACAAATGATCCTAATCTCAATAGCAACTATTGCAAGTATGATAATCAAGGGTTGCAATTGTTCACATCTTCACTCTACTTGGCTGGTTTAATATCAACTTTCTTTGCTAGCTACACCACTAGAAATCTAGGCAGGAGACCAACCATGTTAATTGCTGGGGTTTTCTTTATCATTGGTGTGGTTCTTAATGCTGCAGCTCAAGACCTTGCCATGCTCATTATTGGCCGGATTTTACTTGGATGTGGAGTCGGTTTTGCCAATCAGGTTTGTTTTATAGTACTTAATTTTTTTTTTTAATTTGCATAATTTTCCAAATATTTTTGTTTATCATTGGTGCATGGTACTTAATTTGCATGTTAATTGTAATTATGCAAATTTGTCATTTGTAATTATAGGACATAAAGAGTTGTGTTGTCTGCTTCTAATTTTATACTTTACCAACATCATTTTTCCTTTTTTAAATTGTTTATTAAATTAGTTAATCTTACTTATATATTTAGTGTATATATTTACCCACTTAATAATAATAGGTAGATTTGATTTATATTAGAGTCGTATTTAAAATTAAAAAATTGATTTTTTTTTTTAAATTGGTTGGATTTTAATTTTTTTTAAAAAAAACATAATGTGTGTTTCCATATATTTAGGAGATGATGTTTGATAGGAAAATTTTACTTTATTAAATTTCAAAGTTTATTAATTGAATCTCTTTTCTCTTTACCAATCCATTATTGACGCGTAGAATTTTTCACTGATTCTTAATAAGTGCTCCCCTAAATACAAACTGTGTGGTGGTAGGTCCTTCAATTCAAGTTATCAAATTTCAACCATTGGGATATAGATATAGGAGCTCATGATAGTTATATATATGTTAACTTGCTGGTTTTAAATATATTCTGCTTTTTGACGTTTTCTACATGTGACAGAGACCTTTTTTCTTCTTTGGTTTTATGTAAGAAAGCATCATATGAAAGAGATGTTTTAGTTTAGATCTGTCCAGAAAAAGTGCCAAAAACCCATTTTCATTGTATCTTCCTTTTAGCTTTTGAGAATCAGTTTCCTTTGAAAAGTCCTTATTTATTTAATTGAATAAGGCTGTATAGTGTAGACTATTTGGTTTACAAGCTTCTAGTCATTGGTTGGTTTGTGTGGTGGACAATTTTGAATTTTTAATCTGAGAGAAGTCTCGTAGCTGATGTGAACATGAAACACACATAATATCTGCTTTCAATTTAAAAATGAATGGGTGATATTTTGGGGGATTTGTTTTTAAGTGGTTCAATTTTTTTATAACATCATTGATTTGAAAATTTTGTAATTTTGGACTTAACGAACCAACCAAATGACTTCTAATAAATAACCTTAATTAAAAGTATTGGAGTTGATTTTAATTATCATTTGAGTTTCAAATACTTGACAAAGTATATGTTTAGTTGTTACTTACATTTAATAATTAATTAAAATTTTCAATTTGATTACAGGCTGTGCCACTGTTTCTATCTGAGATAGCACCCACAAGAATACGTGGAGGCCTAAACATACTCTTCCAGCTTAACGTCACCATCGGCATTCTTTTCGCTAATCTGATCAATTACGGCACTGCAAAGTAAGTCCAATTCCATCTCTTGCCTTTGGTTCTTTTTTTCTTCTCTCTTTGCATAAGAGAATTCAAAGGAGGAAACTAATAAACAAGTAAAGATTTACTACTGTTGAGTGCAAATAATAAAAAGGTTATATATCAGCTTGAAATACTTGAAAAAAGTCAATAATTAACACCTCTTAGCCTACTAATTAGACTAGAAAAGTCATTAGGCTGAGCCACTAGTTAAAAGTTAAAACTGATGGTGAATTCACAGACTTTCTGCAGGATAAAATGCAATTGCCTGTAATCAAATTAATGAGAATCTCTATTGAAATTCAAAATTTGTCGCTGAATTTTATTGTTTAATTTGTGCCTCTTATATAAACAGAATTAAATCAGGATGGGGTTGGAGACTATCATTGGGACTTGCTGGCATTCCTGCTCTTCTCTTGACTGTGGGGGCTCTCCTGGTATTAGAAACTCCTAACAGTCTCATTGAGCGTGGCCGTATGGATGAAGGAAAATCAGTTCTTAGAAAGATTCGTGGAACTGATAAGATTGAACCAGAGTTCCAGGAGCTTGTTGAAGCAAGCCGTATAGCTAAAGAAGTGAAGCATCCTTTCAGGAATCTCCTGAAGCGGAGGAACAGGCCTCAACTAGTTATAGCATTAGCCTTGCAGGTCAGTACTTGTCATTAAGACATTAAGTTAATTAACCATATAATTGTTACTATTTTTTATCAACTGGACTCTAACTGGAGTCTCACAAGTCCTGGAAAGTATTCTAGTACTCCATCAAACAATTGGGCTGATAGATGATAATTTATTTGAATGTTTTCCACAGATCTTCCAGCAATTCACTGGGATTAATGCAATCATGTTCTATGCTCCAGTCCTATTCGACACAGTTGGGTTTGGCAGCGATGCTTCCCTCTATTCAGCAGTTATAACAGGTGCTGTCAATGTTATTTCTACTGTTGTATCAATCTACTCAGTAGACAAAGTTGGACGCCGAAAGCTGTTATTGGAAGCTGGAATTCAAATGTTTATCTCTCAAGTGATAATAGCAATAGTACTAGGAATAAAGGTTACAGACCATTCTGTTGATCTTCATCGGGGATTCGCAATCATAGTTGTTCTTATGGTTTGCACTTTTGTTTCTGCATTTGCCTGGTCTTGGGGACCTTTAGGATGGCTAATACCAAGTGAAACATTCCCACTGGAGACACGATCAGCTGGTCAGAGTGTGACTGTTTGTGTCAATTTGCTCTTCACTTTTGTTATAGCACAGGCCTTCCTTTCAATGCTCTGCCATTTCAAGTATGGTATCTTCTTGTTCTTCTCTGGCTGGGTGTTTATCATGTCATTTTTCGTATTTTTTCTGGTTCCCGAGACCAAAAATGTACCTATTGAAGAAATGACAGAGAGAGTGTGGAAACAGCATTGGTTCTGGAAGAGATTTATGGATGATAATGATGAGGAAGCACCTGAAATGAATGGTCACAAACTGAAAAATGGGCATACAAATGAATTTGATCCTGTTTCCCAGTTGTAAATTGCAGAGAGCTTTCAATCAAGATTCAAGACCATTACTAATACCAAATAGACACATTAGAATATGAATAGGTTGTATTCTTTTTCCAACACCATGTAATTTATAGTTTTAAAGCAATTAAGAATCTCTGTTTCTCTAGTGGTAGCATCCTTCACTGTTTTCCTTTGATTATGCAAATTGAAATTGGCATATAATTCTGAGCGTTCATCCCTTAATTAACCCAATTATAATTTATATATAAAAAAAGAATTGATAGTTCAATTAATGTACAGAGTTCAGATAAGTGCTTGAGAAGCCAAGTTTAGGCAGTGTACGCGAGTCGCGAGGTTATATTTGACCTACTTGACGGCTTTGTTTTCAATCTAATGGCACCTAACACTAGACATTACATCTACTAAATTGACTATTCTTAATCAAATTCATTAATAAGAAATGCTTAATTGTGAAAACTTATTAGACTGGAAAAAATTTTATAATGGAAATGATGTTTTGTGCATATGTTTTTTCTTAATGCTCACATATTTTTGTTTTTTGCCAGAGCTTACATATTGGACTTCAACCTTAATTGCCATTAGGTTCCCAATTTAACTTATTTATATTGTTGGTTTGGAATTTTTCTTTTTTGCAATTGATCAAGATTTGGACACTTTTTACATAAAGAATCCTCAACATTTAGATATTATAATTTTCTACCATTTTATCAATTGATTATAATTTATTTAATTTTAAATTGATTCTCAAATTGAAAAAGAAATATGGCTATTATTAGATGTATTATAATTATTTATATCAATTGATCAAATTATTTCCCTCCTTTTCTTTTTTAGAGTGCTTTTCATTTTTACATAATTAAAAAAAATTCTTGGACCAGAGGCGGATATATGCATGTTCTAAGTATTTTAATAGTTAATTTATACTTGTCTCATTAGATTATTCTCCATTGTCTTCACAAAATTATAAATATGCCCTATTAATAAATTTTTCTCAATCTGCCACTTGGACTTTTTGTTTGCAAATTATATATATATCACAGCCGATTCACTGTTCTTTAATGAAATCAAAGGGAATCATGGCTTGTTTTTCTTGAAATAATAATCAAGAAATGAGGTATATGGATTTTGATAGGCAAAATGTGCATGTAACGTGCTATGGGATTGTGTAGGCTGCAAGACTCTTATAACTTCACCCATATACAAAGCAACATTTGCTCAACCGTATGGAAAAAATAAAAAATAATGTTGGGCAATGGGCAATTGGGCATAGTCATTATGATTATAGCACTAAACAGCACAAAATTATACATTAAAAAAAAAAAAAAAGAAAGTGGATAATCAGTTCTCTTTTGCACTTTGCCATATGCCACCCACCAGCCATCTAACATCCCCAACATTCTTTCCTTTCAAGCGTTTCAACTTTCAACTATACCCCTAGCCTAGCTACAAATAAATGCAGCAAATTAAAAGGATGGTTGAGACAACCTACCAATACCATATATTGCCTGTAACTCGTTATGTCAACTAGAAATCCTTAGTACTTTATTTAATTCATTTATAAATTTTAGTAGTAATTAATTAAAATTTAGTAATTCATTTCATAAAATTTAATAAATGAATTAAGATACAAACTAAATAACTATGAATTTATAAAAAAGTTATTAAATTATCACAATTTTAAGATAAAAATACTAAAATATCTTTTTTTTTTTTAATATTGATGTGGAGAAATAAAAATAATAAATGTAAATATTTAGTAGAAAAATAAAAAAAAAGATAAAATTAAAAAAATAATAATAAATATGTTCTTAAAATTTTAAAATGACAGATATTTTAAAAAAATAATATCTAAAACAACAAATATTTTGAAACGAATGAAATAAATAAATTTAATAAAATTTTGTAAAAATTTATTTATCTTAGATAAATTTTGAATTGATCTAAGTAATATTTTGAAACGAATGAAATAAATAAATTTAATAAAATTTTGTAAAAATTTATTTATCCTAGATAAATTTTGAATTGATCTAAGTATTTTAAGTTACAAAAATTTTTTGGCTTCCAATTATTTAACTTAAGCAACCACCAAAATGGTTAGCCAATAATCAAATTAAATTTTCATAATTCACGCTATGACTAAGAATAAATTACATTCCACGTCAAAATATAACCTAATAATAAATATATATACGGCCAGAATAATTTGATTCTCCCTTTCAAGCTAAAAAAAAAAAAATTATGAGTCACATTAGTTAGTAAACAGGATCCATTTCTTAATTTTCATATAAAATGGTTCATAAATTAGATATATGAGAAAGTAGGGGGACCAAAGTCTTATTCAATTAAAATAAATTTATGATGATGTCCCAGCAACCAAACCCATTATATGTAAGTCCAAAAGATTTATAAACGTTTCAACCAAAAGAATTCTCCAGTTCTCAGACCCAAAAACCCCCATTCAGTGTTCGGCAGCCATGGAATTGGTGAAGAGAGCTCTGGTTCTGCTAATGCTATTGATAATGCCATTAATGTCTCAGGTGATCGATGCTGCTGTATACAAGGTTGGGGATTCTGCTGGTTGGACCACCATTGGTAATATTGACTATAAACAGTGGGCAGCTACTAAAACTTTCCAAGTTGGTGATGTTATTGGTGAGAATTAATCCTTTCTTTACCTTTTTTTTAATCATTTTTCACTTTTTATTAGGAATTTGATCTGGGTTTATCGTTTTTAATTTGTTTTGATTATGTAGCCGTTACGTTCTCTTAGATCTTTGTCTCTGGGTTTTGTAATTCTTGATAAAACTCTTCTCTAGCTCTGTGACTGTTCAATATTTTGCTACAATTTTATTTTTTTTTTAAATTAAACTTTTAACTGGATTTGAATTCACAACCTCTTCGAACTTGCTAATTCAAGAATTCAAAATCGCAATCTCTAAGCTCTAACACCATACAAAACCAAAACTAGTGTTATGAGATGAAAGCTATTTCCCAGTTCCAGGCAAATATTGGATTTGCACAGTAGAAAGTTGGGAGACACTGTGGATGACAACGCTGACACGTAAAAATGTTGTTGTCACGCGGGTGACATTTTGATCCACCAAGTGTCTTAAGCAACATAAGCAATTGTTAATTAAGGTGGTCTGTTCTGTTGTCTAATGATGATTTGGTGGGCCATTGTGTTTAATACATAATAATGGCTCACACAAGTTAATTATGTATACCTGTCAATTGTTGTGGCATGGTTTAGTGAATGATAGGTTTGAGTAAAAAGGCAACACCCACCATGTAGTTACCATTGTACTATTACAAGCATGCTCATTGATTGTGTTTGTTCGCATGATATTGTCGGCACGGACCTCCTAATGATGTTTGTGAAGATAATCTTCGTTAATTTTGTTTTGGTTTATAATCTTGTAATTTTCTTTGGATTTTTTTTTTTTTTTTTTTGTTGATCTTATATCCAAAAAAAAAAAAAAAATTCAACCACTTATTAATCTTTGTTTTGTTTTGTTTGTAAATGATCAGTTTTCCAGTACAATTCTCAATTTCACAACGTAATGAGAGTAACACACGCCATGTACAAGGCATGTAATGCATCTGCCCCATTGGCCACCTATACTACAGGCAATGATTCAATCACAATTAAAACTCAAGGCCACCACTTCTTTTTCTGTGGTGTACCTGGCCATTGCCCAGCTGGCCAGAAAGTTGACATTAATGTCCCTCGAAATCAAGAAGAAATTTCTCCATCTCCTGCTTCTTCTACTTCTGCCACATTGTCTCCTCCAGTTCCTGCTGCCAGAGTACCAGGCCCTTCCTCCAATGATGCCATGTTCATAAAGCCTTTGATTTCTATGCTTGCTTTGGCAATGGCTATTTTGGGAACTTCTGTGTTCAATTTTGCTTGAAACTTTTTGAGTGTTTTATTATGAGTTGGGTCAATTAGTATACGAGTTGTGTTATTATAAAATAATTGTATTAATTAGAATTAGAATTTTTGTTTAAATGTATGGATTGGTCCTGGTAAAGGGAACCATATAAAAATTTTATATTCTTTGTCAGCATTTCATATTGAATTCCTGTTTTTAACAATTTTAAAATTCCATCAAATAAAGTAAAATAAACATCTGTGGATGGGCTAATGGAGAGTGAACTGGGATTTCGGCTTCCCATATCAATAGTGTAAAGTGTGTGTAAAATATAAGGGTTAGCGTGCCTCTTCAAAATAGCTATGATTTTGAGGTGTGTACGTTTCCCTTCTATATCTATGTGTGTGTTTGTGTGTACATACATTTCAAAAAATAAATAAATATAACAAACATGAAATAAAAAACATAAAATTCCTTAATTAATAACATTAATAACAACTAGAATTGGTAAAAGTAGTACTTGGTAATAAATTGTTTGGCCTTGAATTATTCACCCTTTTACTGCTGCTACTATTATCATCTATCAGTCCATGAATTTTCTCCAGATAGGATGCTTCTTCCAGACATCTTCAACCATAAGATCAATTGGAACATTCTTAGTCTCCGGCAACAGTTTCCACACGAACGTCGCCATGATAACAATCCAACCGGCAAAGAAGAAAAATATAGCAGCACGCATAGTACATAGCATCGATAAGAATGCCTGAGCTATTAGGAAAGTGAAGAGCATGTTTGAGCTAACTGCGAAAGCAAAACCTGCAGTTCTGGTCTCTAGAGGGAATGTTTCACTTGGAATCAACCAACCGAGAGGACCCCATGACCATGCAAACGACATAACATACGAGCACACCAGGAAAACAACAAAACCTGCTAGTGAATGTGAAAGAGTGCCTGCAGCTGACAATTTCAGTTGCAAAATAATTCCAATTGCAACCTGCATCACAACAACTCAAGTACTCAATAAAATTGAGCTAAAATAACAAGTAATTTCTAATCAATTTTAATTCAATGGTATTAGAGTTGTGAGATTGAGAGTTCGAACCTGCAATTAGAGTCTAATTTTGAAAAAAACAATAATTTTTAAAAAAATAAAGTAATTTAGCGTAATTAAAGAACAACAAATTTAGAGATGTATATACCTGACTAACAAACATCTGCACACAGGCTTGAAGCAGCAATTTTCTTCTTCCAATCTTATCCACAGCATAAATTGAAACCAAAGTACTAACCACATTCACCACTCCAGTGATCACAGAAGACAAAAGAGATGCATCATTCTTAAAACCCATTGTCTGGAACAAAACAGGGGCATAAAACATTATAGCATTGATTCCTGTAAATTGCTGAAAAATTTGCATTAACACCCCTATAATTAGAGGGGGAATGCTGGACTTTCTTTTCAGATTCTTGAATGGATTCTTGATTTGCTTGGCTACCTCACAGGCTGCCTCAATTTGCTTGAACTCAGCTTCAACATTGTCAACTCCTCTAACTTTCTTCAATGCTTTTAGCCCATCACTTTCTTTTCCATGCTCGATTAAACTTGCAGGCGTCTCAGTAATGATTATGGAGCCTATAAATAGGAACAAAGCTGGTACGCCTGCAAACCCCAGGGAGATTCTCCATCCATTAGGATGCGATTTTGAAGTAGCATAGTTGACAAGATTAGCAATCAAGATTCCTATGGTGACAAAAAGCTGAAACAGAATATTCACTGCTCCGCGATGCTGCACAGGTGCTATCTCTGATAGGAACAAAGGAACTGCCTGCAAAATTTTTCCAGGGAGTAATGAATTTATGTGGTCGAAAGAAATTTATACAATAACAGGTTTTGGAAAAACTATGTATAGTTACCTCATTGCCAAATCCTACACCAAAACCAAGGAGAACCCTGCCAAGAATCAACATCCAGATGTTTTGAGCGCCACAGCTTAGAGCAGCTCCTGACAGGAAAAATACTGATGCAAGTAAAATTGTGGGTTTTCGACCAAATTTTGTGCAGACTTTGGATGCAATGAAGCTTGCAAAAAGAGCAGCAAGGTAGAGTGAAGATGTGAAAAGCTGAAGATATTGATTGTCATATTTGCAGTAATTGTCTTCTCTAGCATGAAGTTTTCTTTTATAGACGGAAGGAAAGAATTTTATCAAAAAATCATCCATGGATGTTACTCCACCTGAGATCAACACACAAAAACCAGCATTTCAGAGATTTAGAGCTCAGAATATAGAATGTAAAAAAACAAAAAAGAACATTGTCCAATCCAGCTCATCAACTTTGTGCATCTTTAATTTGTTCTGCCTTATTATGTAAAAAATTGAAAAGAATTATCTAAACTTGCCAAAAGAAACCCCTAGAAATCAAATCAATAATTTTTTTTTTCCTCCAATGCACTAACTAATTTGGTATGATGATTAAAAACTTTGTAACTTATTTGGTATAAATGATTTTCATAAAATTTTAATTACAAATTTATACTTTTACGTTTGGTATAAATAATAATTTATTTAGAATTATATATATTTAATTTCAGAATTGGTAATATTTAAAATCAAATTCTGTCAAAACTAATAGAATTTACAAATCAACTCTGACTTTTAAGGGGTGCAAGCTATTGAAACTAATGAAATTTAAGTATAAACTAACAAAAGAAATTCATTTGCAAATTAAATAAATTTCATATGAATTTATAACAAATACAAATTTTAGTGGAATCCAATTTTTTATCCATCTCTGTATATTTTGATACAACTTGTCTATTTGAAATTATTGCATAACCCACCATCGAAACATTATGCATGATATTATGGATGACACATAGGAACCAGTTTATCTCCAAAACCATTGGGTATTAAAACTAAATCAATCTGCTAAATAAAAAAAAGAAAAATTTCGTAGGCCTTCACTGAAACAATATCTATGTCCTAATTTTGATATGGGAAGAAATAAAAAAATAATTGAAAAAATAAAAACCTTTCCCTATTCTTTAAAAAAAAAAAAACAAACTGTTTTTTCCCCATTAAACAAGGAGAGGAAAAAAAAAAAAAATTCCAGTAAAGTCACAGTAAGTTTTGGTAACAGTATATGAATAGTAAAAAAGACCAATCAAATTAAGCAAAAACAAATGGATTGAAATATGAAAGAAAGAAGAGGAATTAAAAAGAACCTGAAATTCCAATATCATAACCGAACATTAAACCACCAAAGGCAGCAAGAATCCAACACACAACAACATAAAAATTCATCTTCCATGGAAAATTCCCACTATCACCAATCTCCATATCTACCATCTTTTATTCCTTTAATTTCTTCTCTACAGCTAGTTAGTTTTGTATTACAAAATTAACAGAACAATCTCTATATATAATGGGTTCTTGACTTCCTGATAGAAACGTATTTATATATATGTGGTGTGGTGGTGGTAGAGAACAGGATTTTCCCACTAATTTAGGATTTTAATTAATTTTCTTATTCAGGAATTAATATTTACACACAAATTTTCTGTCTCTTTATATTTTTATTTATTTTATTATTCTTTTCCACGATTAATCCTTATCCTTGTCCTAATATCCCATTGGAATTTGTTACATTAATTACTAATTGTGTCCTTTGTATACAGTCATAATGTTTATGAAAGAAATTATATCGAAATTGGATTACACCACATTTATAAGTGTG
>CATKHJ011280501.1:0-13507 GCA_949750685.1 Vernicia montana | reverse complement strand
TTTAACTACACAAAATAGTAAAAACAAATGAAATTCTTTCAGTTAAAAAAAAAAAAAAAAAAACCCAATTAAAAAAAATAAAAATAAAAAACCAAATGTATTACTAATTCACTCGCATCTAGTTGAAGATCACCAGACAATTATTCATAATAATCGGATGGAAGATTAAAACAATCCTGCAATCCATAAAAAAATTCAAATAGAAAAATTCAATACCCACTTGCAACACATTTCTTAAAAAATCAAAATTTGCAAATACCGCAGATCCACGAGCTTTTCTAGATCACGCCTTGCCATTGAATGGTTTTGACCCCATTTTATTCTCTCATTTCCTTTCCTATTCCCCTTAATTTCAAATTCTCGAGTTTTGCTCCCTTTCATTTCCTTAAAAATCTTTTATGTATTCAACAATGGCTGTTCATATATAAAAGATTTGTCTTTGGGTTTTTGGGAGAGAGTGAAGGGTAAGTGAGTGAGATCAGCGATGAAAGGAGGATTAGAGTGAATATGAGGGCTAGAGTGAATAGATTCTTCAAAAATGATAATATGGTAAAATGAAAGGATGACAAAGAAACATGGAACAAAAGATAACTCTTTAACGTGTAAATGTATAAAAAATAAACTCACCATAAAAAGTTATTTTTTCAAAAAATATCGTACACCGTAATTTCCTCAACAAAAATTATGATTTATATTCTTGAATGAATGAATCTTACCATTTATTGGGCTTGGACTAGATCCAGAAATCAAAGCCCACAAACAATGGCCCCACCTGATCAACGGTCCATATGCAACCGCTTTAATTTTGAAAAGCCCAAAAAAATCAACAACTTCCACGAAGCTACACTTTTTCGAGACTTTACTGCTTCACTGTACACTCACTCATCTTTAACTATGCAGACGCTACTCCTGCCGGCCGGTCGCTCCGCTGCTGTAGCGACGGCTGTCACGGTGGGTCCAGCGCTTCCTCTTCTCCAACGCCACCACCTAAAAGCTCACCGACCAATCTATTCTCAAAATTGTCCACTCAAATTCACGCAATCAATCTCATTCCCTTGTTCTTCATTGTCTTATGATCCTCTTAAAAGCAGAGAATCCAAACTCTCCATAACCAAAACAAACGCTTCTTCTCCAGTTTCTCCTGCTTTCACTCCCTCAAACGACGAAGCCGAGAACGCCAAGCTTGCTCAGGTACTCTTCTTCTCTCTCTGTCTCTGTGTCTTTCGAATTTGTTTGTGAATTAGTTTGTTTATTGCGTGAATTGGAGGGAAGTTTGTGATTTTGTGTTTTGTGTAGGTTGCGAAGAGATTAGAGAGTACATCGAGGTATTTCAAGCGGTTGGGAAGTTTAGGGTTTTGGGGGCAACTGATATGCACAGTTGTAGCAGCTGTGATTCTTTCTTTTTCCATTGTAATCACCGGAAAAATCTCATCTCCGGCCACTTTTTATGCTACTTCTGGTGGGATCGCAGCTGCTTTCATTTCGGTGTTTTGGTCATTTGGGTATATTCGGCTTTCTGACAGGCTACGGAAAACTGCTAATGACCCTTCAAAGGTATTGTAATTGGTATAAAGTTAGCCTGAAAATAATGCTTGTTGCAATTCGAAATTAAATTCTTTGAATGGCATTTGATTATTTGCATAATTGTGTGATATGCTGTCTACCAGTTGATATGTTGATTGGAGTAAATACATATGTTTTGTCTTGTTAATGTCCTTATTGAACTTGTTAACCTTGTAAAATGAGAGTTTCATTTTCCTTGCTATCATTTGTGAAAATTTGTTATTTACATGTTGGAATAGAAAAAATTGTGGCAGATCGAACAACTGTACAAAATTTTCCTCTTCCTTCTTTGTCTTAGGGTTAAAATAATTTTTTTTTTTGTTTCCTAACATTTTCAATAAAACCCTCTCTTAAAAGTATTTTAATAATGTTTTCAGTGATATTAGTAAATGTTATTTGAACGGTTCATTTTCTATTCATGGTAGCATTTTGTATAGAGGTTATTATGTCAGCAATAGGATCCCTATCCATGGTAAAATCTTGACTTGATCTCAGAAACTAAATAGCTTCACACAAAGCTGAGGCATAACATTTGTTGGACTGGTGGAGCAACATCCAAATTGTGCAAGTATAGTAGTCAATATCTTATCTTGTGAAGGAAGAACAGTAATGGAGGAACAATCATGGACTGACAATCTTTTTTGGCCTTTACAAGGATGGTGTTTTCCTTCCTTGAGTCTTGCTAATGACTGCAGAATTTTGAATGCTGAGGGTCTTCTTGTGTTTTCTGTCTTTTATGTTATGAATTTCATTGGATCATGCAAGTGAGATAATATTTGTTGCTTAAGAACATGATTTTAAATATCGGACGATACGTAATGTATCGGATTTTTAGCCTACCGGTACGATATTTACCGTTAAGGTACGAGTGATTGAAAATCATATATTTTTTAAACAAATTTTACAATAAATGATTTTTTTATAATATATTTGTCACTCTAAACTATTAGACACACAATATTATAATGATATTTGATTGAAAGATTTATTTAATATTTATTTGAGTCATTTTGCAAAATTTGGAAAAATTATTCACGATAGCGGCAACCGATTCAGTTTGATATGGTCTGATTCAATCCGATTCCGTTAACACAGTTTCCGATTCTGAAACCGTTATTTAAAACCCTGCTTATGAAGCAATTCTTTAAGTGTGGAAGGTCAAAACAATGAGATGTTGTTCTCTTAGTGTTCGTTGTCTTGCCAACCTTTATGTACTCTTTGATTCCTTGAATCTTAATGCTATAATCAAAGCCACCACACCAATTGCACTTCCCACTTAGCAGATCCTTTTTAGAGTTACTAACCCTAGATAAGTTGCTAAAATTCAGCATATTCCTTTTAAGTGCCTGCATCAAGGACTTGTCTTGATACTCATGCAGCAATAAATTTTAATGTTGCAGTAAACAATAACGTTTAGGCTTCCCTTGATATGATTGAAATAATTTTACATACATCATGTATGAGGTTTCTCATATGCTTTATATTCTATTGACTGTATGGTTTCAGGCTCCTCCTCGTGCTGATGTGGTGAAGAGCTTGAAAAATGGCATAGTAGTGAATCTGTTGGGAATGGGTGCTGCAATTCTTGGCATGCAAGCAACAGTGGGATTGCTGGTTGCAAAGGCTCTGACTTCTTCCGCAAATCCTTATTACCAGGGAATTTCTCCTGGTTATAGTCCAGTTCTTGCATTGGATGTGTTCTTGGTGCAGGTATAAATTCATATGCATACTCTCTCTGTGCAAAGTTCTACTGAAGATAAACTTATAAACTTATCAAATTCCTACATTCCTACTGACAAACTCATGGGAGGAGTCAAATAAAGAGATCTCAGTTTTTCACATTCTAGATGTCAAATTGGGTCGACTTATTTCTCAGTCAAGTATATAGACAACTAAGACAAACAAACAAACTAGCAAACGAATGAGCAAAATAGGACACACTTTATAAGTAATTTAAAAAACAAGCTTTTGTTTTCTTGACATTCATTTATGTTACTACTCATTTAGCACTTTTTATATCTGAGAAAGTTGAAAGAATATTTTCTAATTCAAAGATAAGGAGGATTTTTTTGTGCCTTTCTAAATTCATGTCTCGTCAACTAGAAAATGGATCATAGTTTAAACTTTAAACACAACTAGGACAATGAGTTTGGTTAAAGAATACAATGCAGTGTCAACCAGCTGGAAGGTTCAAAATTTTGATATCAAAGAAATTAGCGCAAGAATAGTAATAACTTGTTATAGAGCCAGGGAAAAAACAAGTTATTTCATGATTTAAGTGATGAAATTAATGTTGGAATATAAATGAATTAATAAAAGTTCATGGAGTGGTCACTAATATTTGTATAATGTACCTGCATACCCCACATCATGATCAGTTCTTGAAAATATTCAGAATAAATTTCTGAGGGGAACATGAGTAGTATGAGAAGTTACTTGATTGTCTTCTATCCTTATCATTCCATTTCTCTTATGCAGGCATCAGCAAACACCATCCTTTCTCATTTTCTTGGGCTTGTTTTCTCTTTGGAGTTGTTGCGCTCAGTGACATTACCAGCTGCAGAAGGAATTCCAGTCCCAAGAGTTGCATAAAAGCTCTCTTGTACCAAGTGTCAAGTGAAATTTTGATTTTGTAGTCAAAATGTTGAACCTTCTGCATAAGGTAATGGTAAATTAAAAAAAAAAGGCGTATTTCCTAGTCTTAAGTCTTGTAAAGTACCATCTCTAGTGAATTTGATTGATTTCATATATTTGAGTTAATTTTCTGGCGGATGAATTGGAGCATCCCAAGCATTAACCTATGCAAGGCTATGCCCAATATCAGGGCTGTTTCTATTGCCAATCTGTTAATAAATGTGACAAAGCAATGAGAAGTTTGAGTGACACCTCTCGCACATTTGCACTTTGATGTTTCAGTTTTATTAGTCCTAAATAATTCTGTAGCCAAAAACTGTTCCAATTCGACTTGCAGACTATGATTGGAAGAAACCAGAACAAGTAGGTGAGAAGTAAATGCTATTTGCTGATTTATTTCAACCAGAAACCATAAATAGAAGTACTCTTAGGTGTAAAATTTTCACCATTGGATTATCGTGTTGCTATGTTGCAATCCAGCCTGTGCTATGACCGAGTAGAAATAAACCTGTCTACCTTGTGCTTAGTTGATGCTTTAGATTGCTTTATAAGTATTTCCTGATCAAAATCGAATGAGCATTTGAATCTTGTGGAAATTGAATTTTTTGGAGGTGTAGGGAGATTAATTAGTACTTCATTAAGCCTGTCTTTTTCAAAATTGAATTAAACATTAATGTCTTCTTATTAATAGGCTTGAGGATGGTCTGTGTAAAATAAATTGAGGTTTCTAGTCCCTGTTTTTAGGGTGAAATGATAAGTTCTTATAGAGTTCATACTTGGAAATAAACAAATAGAGTTTACAGTCACTGGCAGCTACATCTGAAAAAATGGTCACAAGGCCATTATTGCAAACTTGGACAATAAAAAACATTCCAAAGATTACACAGTACACAGATAAAAGTACAAAGAAAGCTTTCCTTAATGATAAAACTTGTTTGCAAATCAAATGTCATTTTGTTTGGCATCACATAATTTATTTTTTAGAAAATATATTTTTCGAAAAGTTATTTCTTTAGAAGTACAAGTAATTATATGTTTGATTTGGAATTTTGCATATAATTTTTTTGGAAGTAAATTTTTTCTATTTGATTTTCTATTGTTATTTTTAAAAAATTAATAATATAAAAGATAATAATACCTTGTAACCAATTGACAGAAAGAGGCATAATCATTAATGGAGGGTAGATATATCAATTTATATTTATCTCAATTAAGGAAGTATCACTTACATAACCCTCTCTAAGTTATTTTCTCCAAATTTAAAAAGTAAAGATCTTTATTTCTCAAAAACTTTATTCAATCATGACTATCAAACAAATTATTTTTTTCTACCTAAAGTAAGCGATCAAGTCCCTAGGAGTTTGTTTCTTCTAGAAGAGGGTTAAGCAAGAACATCTTGCGCTGATCATTTGATTCAATTGAATAAGAGATTCCAATTTCAAATATGGGGATTAAGCACTCAATAATTAAACAAAAAGAAGCATGAATATGTTATAAAAATAAAAGAAAGTAAAGAAAAAATAAAAAGAATAATTATAATTGAAATATATCTTCAATCTCTATGTATTTTATTCTTCAAATGTAACACATTTATTTATGTACAAAAGCTATAAAGATATGGATAGAGACAAATAGTGATAGCGTATTATTTGTGTAAAGACCTCTATCTTTATTAGATTAAAAACTTTTATATTTATCAAGTTAAGAATTTTTATCCTTATCAAGACATCCATTTATTTCATAACACTCCCTCTTCCTTGGATGTTCATTTTACAAAAACTATGCCTCATTAGAATCTATAGAGATATGGATAGAGATAAATAGTGATAGAGTATTACCTGTATAAGGACTTCTATCTTTATTAGGTTAAGAACTTCTATCTTTATCAGGTTAAAATTTTTTATCCTTATCACGACATTCATTTATTTCATAACACTTTTCCTTTGATATTCATTTTATAAAAAATATGTCTCCTTAAAATCTTACTAAGAAAAAACCCTGTAAGAAAAAATCTTAGTGAAAGAAAAATAATACATTATTCTTATTGATAAGGACTAAAAATAGCTTCTTATAGCTAGAAGATACGCGTATATAAAGGGTCCTTATTTTCCCCTATAAATAAGTAAAGAAAAGATGTAAAAGGGGTTTCACTCTCTCTCTCTCTCCAACCTCACCTAAAAAAAACTCTCTCACTTCACACTCTCTTCAGTCTATTGACTTAGGTGTTGGAGGTTCCTTGCCGAGTCAGTCTTGGAGAGTTCCTGACCCTTTTTTTTTTTTTTTTTTGTCTACAAGTCCTATCCCTCGTTGGACCCTACATCAGTAGTACTAGGTGTATTTATACCCATCACTTGTAAATTTGCATTTAGAAACTTAGGCTCAAAAGAAAAAGAAAATGCAATTTACAATTATGTCCCCTCATAAAAATATTTTTTTTTGCAATTCAAAGGTCTTTGAGCTAGTGCATGCCAATTTTATTCACCAATTTCTCAAATGTATAATTGTAGGAAGTGCTTTAGTAAAAAATATGCTAAATTGTCAATGGACCAAATTTGATGAACATCTATATCTCCTTTCTCCTAAAGTTCATGTGTGAAAAAAAAACTTTGGTGAAATATGTTTGGTTCTGTCTCATTCGATATAATCTCCTTTGAGTTGTGTAATACACACAACATTATCTTCATATATCACCGTTGGACCTTTTACAAATGAGAGATCACATGTTTCTTGGATGTGTTGAATCAAAGATCTCAACTATATGCATTCTAGACTTACCTCATGAATTGCTAATATTTCAACATGATTGGAAGAAGTAACAACTATTATTTATTTTGTAGAATGTCAAGATATAAATGTATTATCACGCATAAATAAATAACCTGTCTGGATCGAACTTTGTGTGAATAAGTAAAAACCCTGCATCTGCATAACCAACCAATTGTGATCTAAATTCATATGAATAAAATAAGTTCAAATCAATAGTTCTTTGAAGATATCTCAATATATGTTTAATACAATTCCATTGTTTTCGAGTTGGAGAAGAACTATACCTTGCTAATAAATTAACATAAAATGTTATATCAGACTTTATAACAATAGCAAGGTACATTAGTGCACCTATTGCACTACAATATGGTACTTCAGGACCAATAATTTTTTCACTATCTTCTTGAGGTCGAAATGAATCCATATTAACATCAAGTGATCTAACAATTATTGAGAACTCAATCGATGTACTTTATTCATATAGAATTTCTTAAAAACCTTTTCTATATAATCTAACAACTATTGGGATACTCAATTTTGCAAAGTGTTCAATTTGCAAACTGAGATAAAACTTTATCTTTTCAAGATCTTATATTTAAATTCTCCCTTCAAATAATCTACAACTTTTAAAAACTCTTTAGGAGTTCCGATAATATTCAAAGCATATAAAACAATTATAGCAAACTCAGATCTATACTTCTTTATAAAAAAGCATGGTCAGATCAGATCATTTTTATAACATTTTTTCAACAAATATTCACTAAGCCGATTATACCACTTATGATCATATTGTTTTAATCCATATAAAGATCTCTATAATTTGATCGAATATTTTTTTGAAAATTGGAATTATATGCTTCAGGCAATTTAAATCCTTAAGGGATTTTCATGTAGATATCACTATCAAGTGAGCCATATAAATAGATTGTGACTACATCTATTAGACAGATATCAAGTTTTTTTTATGTACTGTCAGACTAATTAGATATTGAAAAGTTATTGCATTCACCACAGGAGAATATGTCTCTTCATCACCAATACCATACCTTTGTGAAAATCCTTATGTGACAAGTCATGCTTTATATCTTGCAACTTTATTTTTCTCATTTTGTTTTCACATGAATACTCATTTCTACCCCACTGGTATTACACTACAGGTGTTCATCTTATTTGGGCAAAAATCTCATATCTTGTAATTGAGTTCAATTATGCTTGTATTGTGTCTTTTCATTTTGGCCAATCAATTCTATTTCTACACTCTTCACTATATATTGTTTCAAGATCCTCATTCTCATTCATAATGTTTAGCACTATATACATACAAAAATATTATCGATGACTATTTCATGTTGGTTCCATCTTTTTCCAAAACTAACATAATTTATTTAGATATCTTCATTAATTTCAAGTTCCGGTACTTTATCAGGAAGTTCAATTATGTCAGTTTTTACCTTCTCAATAAGACCATCCTTATTATTTACTCCTTTTCTCTGTCATGAATTTTTATTCTTGGAACCAATTGGTCTTTCATGCTTCAAGCATGCTTTAGACTCATCAATATTATTAGGTTGTTCTACTGGAACATCAATACGAATAGGAGCATTTATAGCTGATGTATGTTATTTTTTCACTCTCTTTAAGTTAGTAAATGCATCTGATAGTTGATTTGTTATTTTCTATAAATGAATTATCTTTTGAACTTATAATTCACACTTCTTTATTTGAGGATCAAAATGAGATAACAATGGTGTATTTTATGTGACTACTTCCTTTAGCTGCTTATTCTCTCCCCATAATGCTGGAAATTTTGATTCATCAAAATAACAATCGATGAATCGTGTCATAAATACATCTTTTATTAGCGGTTCAATATATTTAATTATTGAGGGAGATTTAAATCCAACATATATTTCCAACCTCCTTTGAGAACCTATCTTATTTCATTATGGTGGAGCAATTAAAACATAAATTGCACATCCAAAAATTCTTAAATAGGATATTTGGCTCCTAACCAAAAACCAATTGTAAAGGGGAGAGTTTATGATAACTTGTTGATCTAAAGTGTTGAACCAAGTATGGCAAATCCTAAGGGGGTGAATAAGATTTACAAAAATCAATTTCAATTTAAAAATTTTTATTTTGAAAAACTTGAATATTAAAACAATATTAGCGGAAGCAATTAATCAAAATAAATAAGCAATTTTAAGTTATATGAATATCTAAACTAGGGGTGTTCATGATTCGGTTTGGTTGGTTTAGAGTAAATATTTTAACCAAATCAATAAAGTCGATTTTTAAATACTTCAACTCTTAACTGAACCAAGTAATACTAAAAAAATATCCAAATCAAAACTATTTGGATTCGGTTTGGTCGATTTGACAAAAGTAAAAAATAAAAAATTTAAGAGATTATAGAAGTTTAACAAATATTAAAATAAAATCATATTACTAGATAACAATCAACCTTATCAATACTATAAATAAAAAAATAGTAAAAAAAAAAGCAAATTTCAGGTTGTGTACTCAAAATTCTATAGCATAATAATAATAAATTAGAATGAAATATTCCTAAGAAGTTAGTTGAGATCAAAATAACAATATAAAAATTCTCTAAAATATATAAATTCAGTAGATATCTTTAACTTTTAAAAAATTAAAGAATAATTTGCATATTAGTAAAATACATAACTAAAAAATACATAATTTTATTATATTTTTGGTTCGGTTCGATTTAAATGGATTCTCATTTTCTTAAACCAAAACGAAACCAAAAATTCGGTTTATAAAAATTTTAAAACCATAATCAACCATGAAACAACCTAAACCATGGTTTTTGGTTTGGATTAAATTGGATCAATTTGGTTTGGTCGGTTTGGTTATTTTTTTGCAGCCCTAATCTAAATCATTCAAATAAACAAGCAAATAATCAACAAATATAAGAGTGTAGGGAAGAGAAATTCAAACACAAGATTTATAGTAGTTCGACCAACTCCTTGCCTACATCAATTCCTCAAGTTTCACTTGAGATTTTCACAATCAATGATCCTTTTAAAGGTGTAAAATCAAACCCAAGTATTTCCAATCTCACACTCAAACTTCTTACAAGTGTTTCAATGGCTAACACTTAAACTCAAGTGTTTTCAAGGTACACACTTAAACCTTTCCAAGTGTTTTATAGTTTACACACAACCTTTACAATAGAAAATGATGTGAGGTTTAGAGTCACTCAAGACTTTGAAAAATAGCTAGTACAAAAGATAGAATAATGCAATCTAACTTAGTACAAATTTGAACACATAAAGATGAGAAATGAAGTTTTTGTGTTCTATCTCAATACACAAAGAATTTAGAGTTTGAGAGTTTTGATTTGCTTGTAATATATGTTCTTGATCTGTGAAACTTATCTTAATTCACCTTGAGGCTTTAAATATATATAGGTCTTCATTCAATATTTAAACAACCATTTTTAGTGCTAAAAAGGGGTACCAGACAAGCTCTAGCGGCTATATTTTTTGTCTTTTTCCTGTGGGTCACCGCGGTGAACTTTGAAGTCTCGGTGGTGAACTTTGAAGTCTCAACGGTGAACTTTGAAGTCACGGTGGTGAACTTTGCCTTGGAGAAAAGTCTTTTGCTTTTGTGTCATTTTCACGGGTGTGACATTTTGTGTCACGGGCGTGATCACTTCAAAATTTGAAATATTGAGAAATACAATTCCAAATGATGAAACTTTTTTTTTAGAATCTTTGACAAGTCTACTACAACTTTTTAGTTTTTAGAAACTCCAAAATCATCCATTTTCATATTCCAAAAAATCAAAACATTTTATTAATCATTTGGTCATGACCGTTTGAACATACTTCAGTATTTCATCTAATGCTTCTTCTAAACACCTCGGATTGATGCAAGGCATTTTACATATGAATCTAGACTCCCATATCTACAAATATGGAGAAGGTCAAGTTCAAAATTCCTTTTTAGAATTAACGCCACTAATTCTAATTGACATCATCTGCTGTGACCCAGTCTGACAACTTGAGCATAATTCAATCAAAAATTCAAAACTCCATTTTTCCAAACTCCAAAAATTATACCAATTTTTGTTCCCAAAACTAGACTAATGTAACTATCCATCCATATATGGCTTGCATTCATAAACTCTCCCATGTAATACAATTTATTCTTCAAACTTCAATCAACAGTTTTGCTTCCATGTAGATCATCCTTGCTCACATGAGTTTCTTAGTTTCACATGCTCTTTTCATTGCCCTCATATGTTCTATAGCTCTTCCCATCTTTATTGCTTCATGATTTCATCTTGATCTTCACATTTAATTTCTTTACTTTATTGCATCAATGACAGTTAAAGATTACCTACTAATACCAACAACACTAAACAAACTTGATAGTAGTAATAATATTTTGCATCATCAAAATCACATATGAAATCTTGGGGTCAACATAAAACATATAAGTGCTTCAATAATAAAATAACATGCTTCATACTAAAATATGAAATTTTGTTTTCATAAACAATGGTCTAACTATTAATTGGAGACATTCAACAAATGATTCTGCTAAACCATTTTGTATATAAATATATGCTACAAAATGTTCTATAGTTATTTCCATTGATATGCAATAGTCATTGAAGGCCTCAAATGTAAACTCACCAATATTATCAAGACGACTTGTCTTAATAACATAATCTGGAAATTGTGCTCTTAATCTAATTATTTGAGCAAGTAATCTTGTAAACCAACATGTTTTCGAGTTGAAAGTAAATACACATGTGACCATCTTCTGGATCCATCTATTAAAACCATAAAATGTTTAAATGGTCTACATGGTGGGTGAATTGGTACACAAATATTCTAGAAATGCGGGTAATTCACTTTTAATTTTACTTGGTGAGTGTCTAATAATTAATTTGCTTATAGAAATAGAACAAGTTGAACATGATAATTCATTAGATTGAAAAATCTTATGGTTCTTCAATGGATATCCATATGAGTTCTCAATAATTTTTCGTATCATTATTGATCCAGGATGGCCTAAACTGTTATGTCAGTAAATAAAAATATTTGGATTTGTAAACTTCTAGTTTACTACCATATTTGTTTCAATTCTATGAATATGCGTGTAATACAAGCCAGAGGATAAAATAGTTAATTCCTCCAATACCTTTTTTTTCAATACCAAATATAATAGTTGTAATATAAAGATATTTTATATTCTCCTTATCTTTTGTCTCAATATGATATCCATTTCGGCGAATATATTTAAAATTTAATAAATTTCTACGATATTTGGGAAAGAATAATACATCATTAATAATGAATTTTGTTCCCCTAGTTAGTAATATATTTACTCTTTCGGATCCTTCTATTATTCTTACTACTAGATATTGTATTAACATAACTTTCACCCAATATTAAATGAGAAAAATATATATATTTTTTATCTTTAAGTATAGTGTGCGTTGTTGCACAGTCTGCAATATACAAATATGCATCCTTGATATTTAATCTTTCTAAATGTTGAGTAGCATCCATAATTTCTTCACAAATAAAATATATTGCATGAAACAAAATTTATTATAATGAAATCAATAAGTCATAAAAACTTTAAATTAAATGTCAAATTGGAGAACAAAAGAAAAAGAAAATTGAATAACTAAAATAATTTTTATGCAATCATCTTGCCATCACCAATTAAATGATCAATTCTTCTTTCAGTGTTTGCAAAGAAATCAACAACATCTAAATATAGGACATCAATAATACAATTTTCAAAATCATCATTGTCGTAGGCAAAATTTGCCTCTATATTTTCCTTTTTTTCTTTTTCAATGAAACTTTGATAGAGTTCAACCAAATGGTTTAGTGTACAACAAGTGACCAATGTCTATTCATGCCACATCGATAACATATATTATTTGAATATTGATTTGATCTATTGTTCTCTTTTGTTTGTTTTTCTTGATGATTCTTCCACTTATGGTGGTAAGATACATTCTTATTTCTATGATAACCATGATAATTATTTCGACCATAACCTTGGTCATGTCCTCGACTAGGACTATGTCTTTGTCCTTGTCCTCGTTCATGCCTAATATTAATATATGTTATTACATTCACTTTAGAAAATGGAGTAGAATCAGTTGGGCAATTTTCATGATTTTTCATTAATAGTTCATTGTTTTACTTAGCAACAAGATGACATTAAATCGAAATATTTCTTAAAACCTTTTTCTCGATATTATTGCTGCAAGAATATATATTCATGCCCATCAAATTCAATAATGTTCTTAAAATAAAAGACTTCACGTCACATACTTCACTTCCAACTATTATTTATAAAAGAATCTTGATATGTCCAAGGGTCGCGAGGGGTGCATGTTGGGTCTGTGGGCCGGGTTCAACCTGGTGGCTCATGCCCAATGGCTTAAATAGGGAAGGGCCCGCGTCTGATTCAAGGTGTTATATGGCAAGAGTTGCGCCTCTGCTAACAGCTTAAGCTTTTGGCATGGTGGTAAGCGCTCTTG
>CATKHJ011280441.1:0-24457 GCA_949750685.1 Vernicia montana | reverse complement strand
TGATTTGAGTCTTGACCTAGCCCCAAATGGGCAACTGTTCTTTTTATTTTGGGTTCAATTTTAAGTGTCACATCCCAACCGCCCAATTCCAAAAGTTTCTTCAATTTCCCAAAATTTGCTTGGGTTTAATAAGGCAACTTTTGATTTTTGAAGGTTAGGGTATTATCTATTAAGACAATACCATTACATTAATCATACACCCGTTTGAAATACTGTTTGTAATAAGTTATCATGTGTAATAAATATATTCTAAATTTATGAAATACAAATTCTGTAAAAGAGTGGAAATTAATTTTATTTTATTTCATAGTACAACTATTTTATTCATTATCCTTTTCATTTCATAAACTAAATGACTTCTTAATTCTTCTTGTTGGTGAGATATTATTGCATTGCATGGCCTACTACTAATTAGTGTTTCTAAAATCAAACCAGTATATATACTAATTGTTTTATACGTATAATTGATTCAACTAGTTTGACTTGATTAAAAATGATACTAAAAATTTTTAAAATTAAAAAAAATTTCATGTAATAATAAAAATAAAAATAAATTAATTAAATTAAATCAAATCAATGAATTTTCGATTTAATCAGTCTGATTGATGAGTACATCTAATGACAATTGAATGTACTTGGTGACATTAAATGCATGCTTGGTTTGTTGTTGAATGTTGAGGATACTAATCAACAAGAGCATTAGAATTTATAATTGAAAAGGGAAATGAATATTTAATATGGTACTAATTGTTTACTTGAAAGAGCATGACGACTTCTGGTGCTTATCATCCTAAGGAAGCTGAAGCTCTTGGCTTGCTGGAGGCATTAAAGCAGCTGTTATTTCTGAATTGTAATAATGTGGTGATAGAGTTTGATGCAAAAGGGGTTGTTGATGGTATTTATTCCTCTATCTTGGATGATTCTGAGTTTGGTGTTATTTTAAAATTTTGTAAGTCATTGATCAATAGTTTGCAAAATGCAACTGTTTTGTTTGTAAAGGGACAAGTGTTTTCATGCTAGTCCCTCATATTAGTAAGAGTCATTGATTAACAAATTTTTCCTTTAAGTTCAAAAAAAAAAAAAAAAAAAGGAGCATAAAGCCTACTGTCCAAGTGGTTGTACAAAACTCTGATCACAAAACATGGCCAGATTTTTTGGGCCGGGCCTGATTAGTTTGGTGGTGAGAAACGGACCATGGACCCATTTCATGAGAGCCGAAAGACTGGTTGGCTCTGAATGGAACCGCTAGTTAGAATCATCTTGACACTTGAGTCTTTTACAGGCCCATTAATTTAAATATTTTACAGAATAAAGTGGCCCGTCTTGTTTTAGAACTTTTGGCCCAATAAAAAACTTGGACTTAGATATACAAGAAAAAAATTGTTCACACCTAATTTTTATCTAAAATTGTAAAGTTATATAATTTTTTTTTAAAGAAAAAAAGGAATTTCAAGACCGAAGTAAACTTTTTTTTTACGAAAAATTCATGCCTACACTAAATGTATAAATTTATCTTATACACCAAATCAATGAATGATAAGATATTTTAATCAATGTAACTTTTTCGTCTATTTTTTATTAAGTGAAAATATATTGATACATTTTTTTACTTCATATATTCTTATCTTATTGAATTAATGTATACGCTCGGTGTAAAAAAAAAATTAATCGTTTCTTCACCATTCAAGAGACAATAAAAATACCAAAGAATAAAGAATATGCTTAAATTAAATTTTGGCTGGTAAGGTGAGACAAGTGTGATGATAAAAGGCTCTTTTTAAAGATTTTTGAGATACAACCTATTTTAAATTCTACACCACATTTTTTGGTAAAGCTAATTAAAAGGGCACTTCACCTTTCATGATATATATATATATAGTATTGAATTAATGGCATCTTTCTAATTAAAAAAGCTGTCTAACTATCAAAAGTTAGTTGTTGTTTCAATTACTACAGCTGCATAAAGAAACCTTCTCAATCAATTTGCAAGCTTCTCATTGCATGATGCACCTAAAATCCACCCTACCATTCAACAAAGAATATGAGAGAAATAAATTAAATTGATTTCGTGCTTATCCAATCGTGTATACGTACAATCAAACAATAATTTGCCCTCCAACTGAAGGCAATTCAATTTTTAATAATAAGGCAATTCAATTATTGCGAGTAATTATTAGATATGTAGGTGATTTTAGTACTGAAAATTGCAACTTTTTTTTATTTTTTTTTGGCAAAGAAATTGCAACTTACTTGCATAAGACTTAAGACTTATTCATGGAATGAGTTTTGAGTTTAAATTTTTAAAGAAAAGTGCATATCAAATAGACTGAACATTTAAAATTTTTGATATTTTTTAAATCCAAATCTATTCAATGAACAAGTCTACCTGAATAGAGTCCCTAATCATTATCTATCGTTTAATAAATTTTGTTATACACAATTAACTGTAATGTTATTAATTAGGTTTAGCTCAATTGATTTCTTTAAAAAATATAAATAAATAAAAAATAGAGAATTTTGAATTTCAGTCATTTTATTTTTAGATTTTGTTTATGTGTATCCTTAAAATTCTGGTTGAGGAGTAATTAATGCAGATAAATTTATCAAAACAAGTAATTAACCGTACTTAGAAAAGCATAACATCCAACTAATTAAGAAACCATCAGCTCCTATAATATTTACCATCAAAGTTTCCATATGCATGGCTTAATTTTGCTTCTCATCCCACTTGCACTTGCTGCTATATATTAATTAGCCAAATTTGATTCTTCGAAACCTCTCTTCAAGCTGATTTACAGCATTATAGTTATAACAGTTTCAATACTAACTATCATCTTAATAAACATATTTTGAGAAAAAACATAAGAAAATAACAAGAATTTGATTAGAGAGTTATCTAATTATACAATTCAATGCCAATATAAAAAAATAAAAAAAAAATCTATATATGACAATAATGACACTGTTATAGATATAGTAAGCGATTTTGTATAATTATATATTAATTATTTTTTTTCCCAAATAAAAGTCATTCATTAATGGGGCACTAAGTCGAAGACAATACATATTATAAGAACAATACATGTCCATCTCAGAATAATAAAATTACTCACTAAAATGGTTTAAACAATGAACTGCAAACCCAAATAATTGGCCCAAATGCCAATAAAGTTGATAAAATTACTAAAATAACCCTGATCTATCCCCTCCCTTCCAGAGGCTTCAGCTTCCCCAGTGAACAGTAGCGCCGTCACCATCCACCAAGCCAGAGGGAGAAACATCAAGAAGATCAGGTTTGAGACTAGAGTAAACAGGAGGATTATGTACTAAAAAAAAGTTTGGAATGACTCTATTGATAAACAAACACAGTGAAATCGAGTCAAAAAAGGCTCAGATTCAATGGCGTTGATTGGATCTATGGTCGTTGGCTCCTCGACTAGCCAGGGTTACCCAACCTAGTAAACAACCACAAAACTTTACCGCTAGTTGTCAGATTAGCTCCTACACCCATCCCATAGATTGCCATAAGACAACCCGCAAGCCTTCGAAGAGAAAAAGAGAGTCAATCGACCACATCCCTAAGATCAACCACCATCAGTACATGCACAACCGCCTGCACAAATCATAAGAAAAAAACAACCGACACGACGATAACATAAAAGGATCCTCTAAAGCTTTAGACAAAAAATTATTTTCACACACAGAAAAAAGGAGAAGAAAGACAAAAAAAAAAATAAATAAATAAAGGGGACTGTCGCTGGTGGCCAGAGCCACTGGCAATTGCCCTAACAAGAAATTCTCTAAAAAGAAAAACTCTCACACATAGGATAAACAGAAATATATATATATATATTAATTATTAGTTTAATAGATAAATTTACTTTAAATTTTATATATATTAAGTGTCAAAACGCTCACTCTTCAAGCAAAATTCTATTAGATCATGATTTTAAAAAGACAAAAAAAAAAAAAAAAAAAAGGTTAGGGTGTAGCTTTTAACGGTTGTCTGATTTGGCGGTATATACTTTGCCCAAGCTAAGTCCAATAAGCTTTGGCCAAAAAAAAAAAAAAAAAAAAAAAAAGAAGCTAAGTCCAATAAGCGAAATAATCAAATATTTGAAGAGGCTTGTGTTTGACATTTTCCATCTTATTCTTCTTAATTAATTAATCAAAGTTATATTACCATCCAAATGTCATAGTCTTGAGTTTAATTAATTAACAATTTGCAGGCCATTTATTTTTGTCTGTTTTGGCTATCCTTTTCCGGTTTGACCTTCCCTACATTTTTATAAATAAAATGGCATCACATTTATTTTTATATTTTGTCACATTTTAAGATACAATAAAACTCCCTCCATCTCTTTGGACAAAAGCACAAAAATTAAAAAAAAATTATTGAAAAATTCTAATTATAATAAAAATAAAAAATGTACTTTATGACTAATTGACCCTTTTATTAAAATACTCAAAGTATAACTCTATTAATTTTTCTCCATACTCCATTAATGTTTTCTCTTTCCTTCCATTTTTTTTTTCATTTTATTTCACTTCAAATTTAAATTTTTTCCACCAAAAATTTTGAAAATACGTGCATAAAATTTGAAAAAGTAAATTATAATTAAATGCATAATAATTTAATAGAGATTAAGGGTAAAATTAGTAGAAAATAATTAATATTTTATTACTCCCTCCATTCCAAAATAATAATCGTTTTAAGTTTTTGTATAAATATTAAAAAACTTATTAAATATAGTGAAAAATAACTTAATATGACTAAAATACCCATTATAATTTAATTTCTATCTTATTTTATTAATATTTTCACTCATAATGAATAGGGTTAAAATTAAAAAAAAAAAATCATTAATTCTTCATTGGTTTCTTAAAACGATAAATATTTTGGGAAAAAAAATCTTCAAAAAACAACAATTAAAATGAAACGGAGGAAGTAATTTTTTAAAGTGACAGATAATTTAAAATAAAAAAGTTTTATTCAAAGCCATAAATAATGTGGAACAGAGGAAGAAGGGTAGGAAAAATGAAACATGACAACGATGATTCGGTTCCTTTTTCTTCCATAACTTTTTTTTTTTGGCTTTATTAATTTAGTGGAATCTTGGGAATTCCTGTTTCCTGTAATTAGATATATATGTAGTATATAGTTTTGTTGCTGCAAAATGGGGGTTAATTTTGGCAAGATGAGACTGTTGATTATGAGAAATTATTAAGAGTTTTTTTTTTTTTTTTAATGTTAAATATGTATATAAATATCACATCTCTAGCTAAGATTTTATCTTCGGTCCGGTTTTAAAATTAATGAAGGTAGATAGTTACGGATCAAAGGTTCAACCGGAGTCAAATCAAAATTTTAAATAATATCATATATTTATATATTTATTATTTATATGTTAAAAAAATATAATATACATATAATTAAAATTAATGAATATTATTCGAACAATTAATAAAAATTACTTAGAAGAAATATGAATTTGAAAACATTACTTAGAAGAAATTATGATAAATTAACTTATTAAGTGACGATTTTGAGACTCAAATTCGGATGGATTTTACTACTCAGTAGTAGGAGGTTTACTTGAATTTGTGTTCTCCTACATAAGAAATATGAATTTAAATATTCATGTGCTCAAAATAATGAGTGATAATTTGAAGTTTAAAGTAGCTCTATACTAAAGTAAGTAAGGGAGAAAAGTGAATTATTCCACATTGAAAAAATGTAAAGTTAGAATGAGATACATATACAAAGGCTCCTCATTTCAATGTAAGAAAGTAGTCAAAAAAGCTCTCTCTCGAGCTCACGACCTGTGTACACGAATGTCAGATCGAAATGGGCTGAGCTCGTGCCAATTTGGATTTTGCAATTTTTTTATTTAATCCAAACATAACGATTTTTTTTTATTTAGTCCAACCACAAAAAAAAAAAAAAAAAAAAAAAAAAAAAAAGAAGGCAAAAACAAATTTTTTCCACCCGGTCCGGGCAGACCGGGTCACCTATTACCTAGCTGAACTGCCAAGTTTTTCTCAGTTTCCACCATATCTGAGTTTAAGGTCAGAATCAAACTGGTCTTGGGGCCAATTCTCGATTTTTTCGGTTGAATCGGCCGAACTAGCCCAGTTCTAACAACCATGAGTTTTATGATATAAGATGAGTTCACAATTTTCACTTATAAAGCATACAAATCCAATATGTTTAGATTCATTTCAGTATAGTTAGAGAATAATTGTGTTTCCCACACTCAAATAATTTATAGTAATTGGCTTGCTAAATAAAAAAAAGAATTATATTTTTTATTTTTATTTGAAAACCAAAGAGGTAACTAGGCAGGATATCAAAGGGTGCACCGAGACATCCTAGCTATGCTAGCACCTCCGTAGCACCCCGCATCATCTATCAACCTAGAGTCAAAGAATCCTTTATTAAAGAAGAAGAAATACATAGAGGGAACATCAACTCCCACTCATATGGATCAGGCATAGAAGAGACAGCCCATTTAAGAGAATGAGCTGCACTATTTGCTGACCGGCTAATAAAATGAACCTTAATATCAACTAACTCATTGAGGATACTTTTACAATCAGAAACAATAGAACCAAAACTAGAATTATCAATTGATGAGCTTGTAAACACTTACACTAGTAAGAGAGAATCAATTTCCATCTCAACACGAGACCAACCTCTCACCTTTAACCAAGATAAAGCTTCCCTAAAGCTAAGAGCTTCCGCCAACTTTGGGTCTGAAATGCCAACCATAAAGCAATTTTTTGCAGCCAAGAAAGCACCAGTATCATCATGAAAAACACATGCTAAACCAGCTGACACCGGTGAAGAAAAAAGAGCAGCATCTGTGTTTCCTTTACGCCAACCATTGCGAAGCAAAGTCCAAATAACAAAATTTGCAACAGGATTCGCAAATGAAAGATGATGATTTGCTTGAGTCGACTACCATTGACGAAGTAGTGCCGAAGTAGAAGCAATAATTTGCTCAGGAACACTGAAAATATTATTCCACACAATATCATTTCGATGCTACCATATCCCCCAAGTTATCATAGCGATAGAAATAACTTGTTGCATTTGCCCAGAAAAAATATGCCGCAATAACCACATGTACCAAGGTTGGTTAGCATCATTATTTCCAGCAACAAGACCCAATATGTGATAACAAGAAAATGCAAATAGACAATGAAAAAAAACATGAGTGATTGTTTCAGATGCAGTACCACATACCGGACAACAAGATGGAACATTAACATGCCGCATAATAAGATGATCTCTTGTAGGGAGACAATTTTTAAGAGTTCGCCAAAGAAAATTCTTAATTTTCGAAGGAATTTGCAACTACCACACTATTTTCCAAGCTCGAGAATCCACTAGAATTAGACCATGAAACTCAAATTTTCCATGAACTAGAGTTTTATAGCCACTTTTCGCCAAATAAGACCCTTTACTATCTCTCAACCAAAGCCAACCATTAGTTCTTTTGGTACGACTCAAAGGAATAGAAAGAATGAAGTTGCAATCCCTGTCATTAAAATGATTACGCACCATCCGAAGATCCCAAGACACGCCATCTGCATTAAGCAGTGCCGACACAGGAGAGTGAAGAACATTAGATGGAGCAGGTGTCGAAATATACCGAGCTTGTGGATCGAGAAGCCATGGGTCTCTCCATATATCAATACCCTTACCTTCCTCCACCCTTTTGATAACATTATCTTGAATAAGGCTTTTAGCAGTAAGCAAGCTGCACCAAATGAAACTAGGATTAGCACCTAGTTTGGCAATTAAGAAAGAACCGTGTGGAAAATAATGGGCCTGAAATAATTTAAATGCAAGAGAGTTATTATCAATAAGAAGCTGCCAACCCTGCTTAGACAACATAGTTATATTAAACTCTCTAAATTCATGAAAGCCAACACCCCCAATAGATTTAGGCAAATATAATTTATCAAAACTAAGCCATCTAACACCACCACTGTTATGATTACTACTCTGCCACCAAAACCCGTTAATTAGCTTTTGCAATTCATTACATAGCTGAATAGGTAAAAGAAGTAGGAACTGCCTGAAGAACCATTTTTATCAAAACTTCTTTCCCTTATCTGGAGAGTAATTTTTTTTTCCACCCATTAATTCGAGCACTAATTTTGTCTTTCACAAAATTAAAAACATGGGTTTTATGTCTCCCCACTACTGTTGGCATTCCAAGATATGTACTTAACTCCTCTGAGATAGGAACCGAAAGCAGGGAACTAACATCAAATCTTACATTAGGAGCTGTATTGGCCCTGAAATAAATTGAAGATTTTTGCAAATTTACTTCTTGACCCGAGATGGCAGCATACTTGGTTAGACAATCTTGGATTTGCATCCCTTTATTAATAGATGCTCGAAAGAAAAGATACGTATCATCTGCAAAGAAGAGATGAGTTACGGATGGAGAGCTCCTTGCAATCTTGCAACCATGAATGTGACCAGCCCTTTCCTTTTGCTGAATAAGTGTAGTCAAACCTTCAGCACACAACAAAAATAAATAAGGAGATAAAGGACAACCCTATCGCAAACCCTTCTCTGGAATAATGGGCCCCATCTCAACACCCTGTCCCTAAACTATATACCGAACTGTTTTGATACACATCATCATAAGCTTGATCCAATCCTGATGAAAGCCCATTTTATACATGATAAGCTGTAGAAAAGAGCACTCCACGCAGTCATAGGCTTTGCTCATGTCCAGTTTTAGAGCAGCAAAACCATTCTTGCCTTGTGTCTTCTTATAAAGATGATGAACAACCTCAAAAGCCACCATTATATTGTCAGTTGTCAACCTTCCAGGTATAAAATCACTTTGGTTTCGAAATAACATCATCCAATATTAAATGAAAATGATTAGCCAAAGTCTTAAACATTATTTTATACAAGACATTACAGAGCGAAATGGGTCATAAATCTTTAATGGAATGAGGATCTTTCTTCTTAGGAATCAAAACAACTAATGTATCATTAAGACCCAACGAGAGAGTCTTATTATTTAGAAAACCCAAATGGCATCAACCACATCATTGCCAACAACGTGCCAAAATTTCTGATAAAAAGATGGGTTTAGACCATTCATACCTGGAGATTTGTCCGGCCCCATAGCAAAAACAACAAGCTTTATTTCTTGGGCAGTAAACGGTCTTAACAAGTCTTTATTATGAGCTTCAGTAACACAAGAACGAACACTTAAAAGAGCATAATGATCATGAACGACAGAGCTCTTGAACAAATATGAGAAATAAGATGAAATTAAACCCTCCAAACCATTTGTCCATGAATACCATACCCCATCATCCCCACACAGCTGTTGAAAAGAAATTTTCTTTTTTCGTGTAGAAGCAGCCACATGAAAAAAATGAGAGTTAGAATCGCCCTCTTTTAGCCACATTTGCTTGGCTCGCTGCTTCCAATAATCCTCCAACTGCCCAAGATAATAAAAATAGTCGCTTGTTGAAACTGAACCACATTAGCAGCGTTTCTATGTCCCCGAAGTCTATCCATTTTGAATTTGCTACAATTAAGATTCTCTTTGAAAATTCGAAGCTTGGCTCCACCCCATGACGTAAGAGCTTTAGAAAAAATAGCAATTTTATCAAATACCGAACTTGATGGAAATGACCGCCAACTATGAGTCACAACATCCTGGCAGTCATTCTCACGAAGCCAATAGTTTTCAAAACGAAAATGTTTAATCAATGTAGTTGGCCTCCATTCAAGGATTTCTAGAAATAGTGCGGAATGGTCTGAAGCAGCAACAACCAGATTATGAACTTTATGATTAGGAAAAACCTAAGTCTAAGAACGGGAAGCAACAACATGATCAATCCGCTCTTCAACCCATCTATCAGTACCATGAAAACTTTCCAAGTGAATGGATAACCTGTCATACCAAGGTCAGCAAGATCACAATCTTGTAATTCATTGCAAAAATCATTCATAAGCCAAGATGGTTGAGGATGTCTTCCTCGATTCTCATGAGAATAAAGGATGGAATTGAAGTCATCACAGATGACCCAAGGCAACTGTGACATAGCCTTCAAATAGCATAGTAAATCCTAAGAGAGACAACGCCTACTTCTGTCAAGATCACCGTAAAAACCTGTGAGTCTCCAAAGAGAACGAAAAGGGAAACTAACTTAAATATCAATGTGCATCTTAGAATAACTGATCAACCTAGTTGAATTGGAAACTTTCCATAATATAGCCACCCACCACCATTATTCGTACCTTTCACAAAAAACTGCCAGCATAACCCAAACGAATTCTAATATTATCCATTTTCTCTCTTTGTGTCTTTATTTCCATCAAAAAGATGAAAATAGGCCTTTTGGACTAGATAAGGTCTATAAGACACTGAACTGTGCGTGAGTTGGCCAGACCACGATAGTTCTAGCTTAGTGAACTCATGTCGATGGGCAAGCCTGATCCCTAGAGCCCGCCTGATGCAAGTTTTTTAACCTACTAATGCTGACCTGTAATTCCTCAGAAACAACAATATCCATATCAGTTGCCACCTCATTCCCTTGATCATTATGCCTTCTTTTGTGATCATAGATAATGAGAGAATTAGTGTCCTTATCCTCCACAGATTTTTTTGCTTGATTAGTGGAAGTTTGAATTAACTGATCTTTATCATTTCCCTAGATCAGTGGGAATTCTTGTAGTAGAAAATTTGAGTTTGAAACAACAGATTTACCGCTAAGACTGTGTTGTGCCGTGTTTGGACTCAGAGAATGTGAACCCTCCCTCATCGTTTCTGGCAGCCATTTTTGTCTCATATTCAAAGCTTCTTTACCTGAATTAGTATGTAAATCATTTCCAAAAGGACTTTCAGCATTAAGAGAATATGGATGTGAGGACAAAACCTTACAAAACTTATGGGAATGGCCCAGGAATCCATAATAAAACCAAAAAGTGGTCAATGGCTCATACTTAAACGAAACAAAAACCCAATCGGAACTAGTACACTTGATTCTCATTTTCCGACGTAAAGGTTTACGAACATCTAAGGCTACTCGTAGCCTCATATATGTATGCCACATCCCATCAAAAATTTTCGGATCACTCTCTATGTAGGTGCCAATATAATTGCCAATGGCCTTACAGACTTGCTCCGATTTGCAACCAATAGGAACATCATAAACTTGGATCCAAAATTCAACATGATGAAATACAACCTGTAAAAGATCTTCGCCCTTCTTCAATCTGTGAACAATGAGCAGGTGTTGATTAAAAGACCATGGCCCATCTTTCAAAATCCTCTGCAGGTCTAGTTTATGAAACACTTGAAAAAGATATAGATTCTCTTGTATCGCAAAGACGAGTATCCCTTTAACCAGGCTCCACACATCAAAAAAAGTATCTCGCATAGACCCAAAATTGATAGAACAAAGAGTCAAGAACCGTTCCACCAAACAAAAATTATTGTCAGGAACCAACTGATTTGTATCTTTTGCAATATCAATTCCGCATTTACTTCATCTTCTAGGGAGAGTTCTGTGTACTGCTCTGCAACACTTTTACCCTTAGAATTAGAATGAGAAGCCATAAAAAAAAATGACTAGATAAAACCAAGCAAAACTTGCATAACCGCAAGAGGAAATAATCGTCATATGAATGAGATGAAATAATATTGAATCTTTAACTTGTTTTTATGAAATATTAATTATATTTTTTATTTAATAAGCAATAATGGACTATAAATCTCAATTTATTTATAAATTAAAAAAAAAAAAACATAGGAGACAGAATTTAAAAAAAAATTAATAATATTTAAATTAAAGTCGGACCAAGAACAGACTACAGTTTACGTATGACTAAACACATTTGAAAATTCTTAAATCCGTTGGTATAGATTTCCAGCAATCCGCGTAAAGCTGAGCCTAGGAGCACCACATCATTTCTCTCTGTGTCTTTATCTCTGTATTTGAAATCTTTAATCCAAACTTTTCCAACACTATTATTCAATCAGTACTCCATCCATTGCTTTGTTTTTTCTCCTTCTCTCTCTCTTTCTCTCGGCAGATAACATAAAGACAGATAAGCGAAATTCCCTACTACTTTCTCTGTTTCTTGATAAGACTAAGAATCATGATCGTGGCTACCTTAAAACCCAAGCAAGAATAACACAAATCCAATTCATTTCCTTTCCTTTTCTTTTTCTTTTTATCTCTGAAATTAAAGAAAGCGACTTCCACCAAACCCCACACTAACACCCACAAAAAGTCTTCATCTTTAGCCCTTCTTCTGCTTTTCCCACTTTACCATATTAAACAGTACACACTTAAACATGTCTCACATTTTCAGGGACAAATCCTTTGGCAATTCTAAAAGACATACTCTAACCGCCGCCGCTGCTGCCGCAGTAGCCATGCCTGTTTACCCAATTCAAGACCTTCAATCTCCTTTCTCTGATGCCGCTCCCACCTTGACGGATTCCGAGCTTCGAGAATCCTCCTATGAAATTCTAATTGGGGCTTGTCGGACTTCTGGGACTAGGCCGTTGACTTATATCTCACAGTCTGAGCGGACTGCTGATAAGACTTTGACTCCTTCTCCTTCTATGGCCATGGCTTCGTCGCTTCAGCGGTCGTTGACGTCCACGGCTGCTAGTAAGGTGAAGAAGGCGCTGGGGATGAGGTCGGGTTCAACGAAGAGGAGAAGTGGTGGTGGTGAGTCGGTGAGTGAAGGAAAAGGGAAGAAGACGGCGACTGTCGGAGAATTGGTTAGAGTACAAATGAAAGTATCGGAACAGACTGATTCGAGGATTAGGCGAGCCATGTTGAGGGTTGCTGCTGGTCAGGTGTGTGTGTCTATTTGTGGGTTTGAATACACACTGATTGGTTACTAGGAAAGTTAAATAGAGGAAATGAAACTGATTTTTAAGAAATTTTTATGATCAAAGGGAATTATTTTAAAGAAAGATTAAGTGAGAATTTTGTTTTGTGAATTTGATCTTGCTTAGAGATATTGAATTGAATTTTTGGGAATTGTTTTCTATAGTTTATTTGAAATGTGGAAGGAAAGTAATGGAATTTGATAGCAGGTTTCAATTTGATATGGTATTTGTTCAATTAAAATCAAATGAGGTTTTAATTTGATAATGCCGTTCTTGATTTTATGAATTTTGGGCAAAAATTTAATCTTTCAGTCAATTATGTTTTTGCTCAGTATGATCTTCTAAATGAGCATTGTAAATTATTGAGTTTCTGTTTATGCAATTGTATTGTATCAGCTTGGAAAGCGCATAGAGTCAATGGTTCTGCCCCTGGAGCTATTGCAGCAGCTCAAGTCTTCAGATTTTCCTAATCAACAAGAATATGAAGCTTGGCAGAGGAGAAATTTGAAGCTTCTAGAAGCTGGACTGCTTTTGCATCCACTCCTGCCACTCGACAAGAATGATACTGCTCCAAGGCGACTCCAGCAGATTATTCGTGGGGCATTAGAAAAACCCATTGAAACTGGAAAAAACACTGAATCAATGCAAGTTCTCCGAAATGTTGTTATGTCTCTTGCTTATAGATCATTTGATGGGTCTGTTTCTGAAAAATGCCACTGGGCTGATGGGTTTCCATTGAATTTGAGACTCTACCAAATGCTCTTAGATTCTTGTTTTGATATTAATGATGAATCAATTGTTATTGAAGAAATTGATGAGGTTTTAGAACTCATAAAGAAGACTTGGGCAGTCCTTGGAATGAACCAGATGTTGCATAACCTCTGCTTTTTGTGGGTTTTATTTGACCACTATGTTACAACCGGACAAGTTGAGGATGACCTATTGTTTGCTGCCAATAATCTGTTGATGGAAGTTGAAAAAGATGCAAAGACAACTAAGGATTCAGATTATTCCAAGGTTTTGAGTTCCATATTGAGTTCAATATTGGGTTGGGCAGAGAAAAGACTTCTCACTTACCGTGATAATTTTCATAGTGATAATATTGAATCAATGCAAACTGTTGTTTCTGTGGCTGTTGTGGCGGCAAAAGTACTGGTAGAAGATATTTCTCATGAGTATTATAGGAGAAGGAAAGAAACTGATGTTGCCCGTAATAGAATTGATACTTACATAAGATCATCGTTGCGAGCTGCTTTTTCTAAGGTAAGTTTTATTATTTCAGCATGATTTCCTTAACAATAGTGATGAAACATTTTCGGTGAACACTTAAATCTCTACCAGTGTACCTCTTCCAGTTAATATTCAATCTCAGCAGTTTTGACACACTTAAAGATTTTGCCTTTCTGATATAAAATAGTTGTTATTAAAGATCAAGACTGCATTCAACTTTCAAGACATATCTCTAGCACAAGTTCTTCGACTATAACATTATTTGTGAATCCTGCCTCTATTTCATTATCATCATTTTTTTTTGTTTTGTTCGTCAGATTGAAATAAGCTATGCGATTGGGGCTAGCTTTATCCTTCCTATAAAACCATTCAAAGCCTTCACTACTGAGTTGTCCCCTGGGGGACTCTGCCTTTTTCATTATTGCTAAGCATATTTTTTTATTTGCTTTATACTATTTCCACTGTTAGTGATGTATCATCTAGACTGTGCTAGCTTACTGGTTTTGCTATGATATATTGTGATTTAAGGGTTTTATTTTTTCCTACTAAGACAGAAAATGGAGAAGGTTAACTCAAGCAAGCATTTTAGAAACCAGCAAAATCCCCTTTTTGTCTTGTCCATCCTTGCACAAGATATTAGTGAACTGGCTTTTAGTGAGAAGGCAATGTTCAGTCCAGTATTTAAGAGATGGCACCCTCTTGCAGCAGGTGTAGCAGTAGCCACCCTCCATTCTTGCTATGGAAATGAGCTGAAGAAATTTGTTTTGGGTATCAGTGAATTGACTCCTGATGCAATACAAGCTCTGAGCGCTGCTGACAAGTTGGAGAAAGATCTCGTGCAGATTGCAGTTGAAGATGTGGTTGACAGTGAGGATGGTGGAAAGTCAATAATTCAAGAGATGCCTCCTTATGAGGCTGAATCTGTAATTGCCAATCTTGTAAAGTCATGGATAAGGACAAGAGTTGACAGGCTGAAGGAATGGGTAGATAGGAATCTGCAACAAGAGGTATGATGACAGTTCCTATCAAGTATCTGGTTGAAAATTAATAGAATAGATTGCTAGTATTTATTTTGCAGTGAAGTATTATCTGAAAGACTGGATTCAGAAGTATAACTACATGGAAATTGAAAGGAAATCGCTAGTCAGGAAATATACTTGAGCCCTTACCATTAGATCTTCTGTAAAATTGGTAGAATGCAAGTTGATAAGTACAGGGAAACCAGTAGAAAACTCGAGAGATTTTGTTTTCTGATTGGTGAAGTAGAAAACTACAGTTTTCCATGATCTGATCTTTGACTTTTTTGATGTAGGTATGGAATCCACAGGCAAACAAAGAGCGATTTGCTCCTTCTGCTGTTGAAGTTCTACGAATTGTTGATGAAACTTTAGAGGCATTCTTCCTGTTGCCAATACCTATGCATCTGAGCTTGCTTCCTGACTTGGTAACTGGGCTTGACAGGTGTCTGCAGAATTACATATTGAAGACAAAATCTGGCTGTGGTATGCAATGCATTACCTGCAAAATTGTATATTGACTTTTAAATTGTGAAATTCCATGATAACACAAAAAAAAATTCTCCATGATCTGCAGGGACCCGAAGTACTTTAATTCCTACTATGCCTGCATTGACAAGGTGTACTGCAGTATCAAAATTTCACGTGTTCAAAAAGAAAGAGAAGTCACAGATAACCCAGAGAAGGAAATCTCAGGTTGGATCTACAAATGGGGACACCTCATATGGGATACCCCAGCTATGTGTACGTATTAATACTTTGCAGCATGTTCGCATGCAATTGGAAGTCTTGCAAAAGAGAACTATTATTCAACTGAGGAATTCTAATTCCACTCATAAGGATGATTTTGCTAATGGGATGGTGGAAAAGTTTGAGCTTTCAGCAGCTGCTTGTGTGGAAGGGATACAACAACTTTGTGAGGCAACAGCATATAAGGTTGTCTTCCATGATCTAAGTCATGTTCTTTGGGATGGCCTATATGTCGGAGAAGTTTCATCTTCTAGGATTGAGCCTTTCCTTCAGGAACTTGAGCAATATTTAGAAATTATTTCATCTAAAGTGCACGACAGGGTCAGAACACGTGTTATCACTGATGTGATGAAAGCATCCTTTGATGGATTTCTATTGGTTTTGCTTGCTGGAGGCCCTTCTCGAGCTTTCACTCTGCAGGATTCTGAAATGATCGAGGATGATTTTAAATTTCTCACAGATTTGTTCTGGTCTAATGGAGATGGATTGCCAGTTGAGTTAATAGATAAGTTATCAACCACAGTTAAAGGTGTCCTCCCCCTATTTCGAACAGACACTGAGAGTTTAGTTGAGCGATTCAAAAGTCTTACTCTGGAGAGTTATGGCTCTTCTGCTAAATCCAGGCTACCATTACCTCCAACTTCAGGCCAGTGGGATCCTACTGAACCAAACACACTATTGCGAATTTTGTGTTATCGAAGTGATGAAACAGCTGCAAAGTTCCTGAAGAAGACTTACAACTTACCCAAGAAATTATAACAAACTTGGGTATTTGGATGACAAGGTGTTGCAATTCTCAGTTGACAAACTGCTGTGAAATGATTATTGTGGCTTTGCCAGTATTTATTTTTATCAAACTGACCAAAAGAACTCCAGTGACATGGTTTTGGTGTTTTGGGGGGGTGTGTGTGTGATGCGTTGCTTTTTACTCTATCCATTGCAGATAGAATACGACTCTTGTATAGTGTATGTATTGGTTTGATTCTTCGAGTTTGAAACTCTCACGAAGTAGTTATCAGAGATGTCCACAAGATTGCTCCTGTTCCTTTGTGTAGATGACTAACAACACTTGGAAATTTATACATCCGATAGAAGAATGCAGGCATTAGATAAAACTACTAATTATTTGGTGGTCAGCAGGAATGATTCCTCCATTGATATGGCATAATAAGAGGCATTTGATGGACAAGGTGAGCTGTTTGGCTTCTGTTTAATCTTTTTTGGTACACCTTCAGCTGTGGGAACTGACTTCAGGGCTTGATAAATTAATTGTGATAAACTTGAGAGAAGCTATTATTGAGTTTGTAGATTGAGCAGCACTTGTATCTTGTAGTATTGTTTCAAAGGATCAAATCAAAGTCCTCTTCATGTAGTATAATCCTTGTGGAAATATTATGTTAAAAGTTTTGCCTTTGCTTATTGATACTGTGGTGTATAAGCAGATTGTATATTGGATGGTTTTGTGATTTGTTCAGATTGTATATTGAATGGTTTTGTGATTTGTTGTGAAATATGGTGCTAGGACTAACTCCGAATCGCATGCTCATTTGGATTGCCATTGGCCTGAACCTAGGATTTTAGGCTGATGATGGAAGCATTAGGTACCGATTTACTCTGATATGATGCATGAAAGTACCTAATCTCTCTCTCTCTCTCTCTCTCTGGGTTTTACCTGTTTTCTCTCTGTTGGATGAATTTGCACTGTAATTATTCATGAAATTGCAAGGTAATTATTTATATATAAAAAAAAAATTCGCAGTTTTGAAAAGATGTTTGAAACTAAATGGCTTGAGCTTATCCAAACCCATGTAAATGTTTATAAACTACCGCCAAAATTCACAGCTAAAAAGATGAGATCACATGGAAAATGGATCATCCACTATATATATATATGTATATATATTGGAGAATATTGATTGCTCTTTTCCCATTAGAATCCATTCAATTACCAATTATTAGCGACTCGATTATTTTCAGGGAAAAAGGTGTTTTGTGATGGGATCCTAATGGTCTAGATATTTCTTGCTGGAAATCCTTCTCGAGCCTACTCTCCACGGTCTTGAAATAATTCTCAAACTGCGATAATAGGTCGCCTGGTTTTGCATTAAAAGAGGTTTATAGGATCAAATCCTTCCATCTGCTCAAAATAAATATTCAAAAAAAAAAAAAAATACTGATATGAAGAGATTTCTTAGAGACGGAACTCAACTTGGAAAATTGATAAAAAAAAAAAAAAAAAATGTGAGACATGCAATCCATCAATTGGTAATAGAGAATCTCTGTATTGCTCAGTAATAATTCCAAGGTATGAATCCAAAATTGATTAGTGTTTGTTACAACATAATGTTCAGAGAAAATACAAGATCATTTTAAAAGACTGCAAAATCTTTTGACCGACCATTTGCATCTAGCAAGGAAAATGATCAACTATGCCTGAATGATCCCTCTCCAAATGCTCTTGCGTACATATTGTATATGAAATACAGATGTCGAAGAACATTAACCTGTAAAAAAGTTTAGTGCCATGGATTCCTTTTACTAGTTCCACTTCTTTTTGAGCTAGTTGTTGAGCTTGTTTTCTGCAATAAGAGTAAAAACAGTTAAAAGTAGGTGATCAAAAGGTACCTAGTCCCAAGTCTGAACATCAACCCTTCATACATACCGATTTCAACTTTTTAGCCTTTCCTCGGATCCTATTCTTCGGAGGTTTCAATTTGTATATGCGAACCATCCAATGATGAGTTGTGAATACCTAATTGACAAAAACACATCCTACTCAGAGACAGGATAGATATTTGATAAAGGACAATTAATCATCTGCTAGCCATTCCCCCCAATATAAAAGAAAAAAATGCATTTATTTTAATACACAAGTACCTAAAAGTTTTTAAAATTAGGAAGAATAACACCAAAAAAAAAAATGGCATTGATTGCATGCACCATTTGATTTTTTGGGCAACCCAATGTTGCAACTCAAATTCTGGGAGGCATGACTATTAGTAGCCTATGTTATGCTTTGCCAAAGTGTACATAAAGATTATCTGACCTCCTCAAAATGGGTAAGTTTGAAATATTTCTTCCCGATTTCTGTTCGCCTAACTCTATCAAAGCCTTTGCCATCAGTTTCCACAAACCTGTAGGAGAAAAACATATGCATCACAAAATAACTGTCCAGTAACCAAATATATGCTTCACATTTTTAAATAAACAGGTTCAGAACAAAACCACACCTGTAATATGATAGTCTGTACATGAGACAATTTAACATCGTTGGTGTAGCCTGTGAATCAATTCGATACTGGCCATCCCTCTTTTGACAGAAAAACAGGGTACAAAGTAATCAGTAACATTATTGACCATATAGATTAATAAGGAAGCTAAAGCATCTCCTAGTGTGGGCCACAATACAGGTATTGAATATTTATATAGACAATATAATCTAATGTGGCAGTATTATCTTACTGACAAGAATCCAACAGAACAGCTTTAATCAAATCCAGGTAGATGTAAGAACTTACCAGGTAATCAGGCTCTTTGATATGAGGGAACACACCCCCTCCTATACGAACCATCCACAGGAACTTATTTATATCATCACTGGGGTAGCCAACAAGACCTAATCAGTTAAGTAATCCATCAGAAACTTTTTGAATTTTCCTCCCTTTTTTTTCTTGGGGGAAGAGTGGGGAGGAAGCTGATCAGATAAAAGTGAAGGAATCAAACCTCCAAAGACAACTAAAACATATTTTACATCCAAGGAGTTAAAGATTTCCCAGGCTGCCTTTTCAGGAGAAGACATGGCAGTGCCAACAGTTGCAATATGTGTGTTATTCCAGGTATTATTATCAACAATAACAGTTCGGTTAGCCATAGCAGTTGTTTGATAACCATAGTCCCACCATGATGCAACCTGAAAGAATAAAAATGCCAACCAACCATCTTAGTAGGTTCAAAATACCTATCAGAACCAAGAAGAAATATAGGTTATAAATCAACCTGCAAAATAAAATATCAAGCTACAAAAAAGTAACAACTAAAAATGATACTAATTAGGCTGATATCAAGCCATCTTATAAGAGAATAGAGATGAAGACATTTTCTGACAAATGAACAGTTGCATGATGACGAGCTGCCACATAATTTATGCACCAGAAAAAAGGAAACAACAAAGGTATCATATCTCTGCACTCTCTGGCAAATATATTATTGCCAAACATCTGCAAGTGGCTAAAACATGAAACGATTGCTGAAGCATGTACAACCATAGTCTAGTTTTTAATTTAATTAATCAGCAGACAGCAAACCTTAACTGCAACACTGCAACTTCTAGTAAGACTTCTATGATTTTATTGAACTTGGGGTGAATTAAAATTATACATCATGCAAGGAAGCTTTTCAAGTGACACAGATAAATGCTATAAAACCATTACTTTGAAGTTGAACACTAAGATATTCAACATATGGAAATGATCATGTTAACCCAATGGTTATAACAAGGGGAAACAATGGAAGAAACTCACTTTATCATCCACCTCAGTATTGTGGCTTAACCATGCATAGGCCTCTCTAAAATCATCAAAAACATGTAGACCACCATCATGTGAATATGATGTTAAAACAATAGAGGGTGCTGAATAAGCTTCGGCTGCTGCCCAGACACAATGAACCTACAAGGAAAAAGGTCACTTGTAATCTTAGGAGGTCTTTTCAATTTTAAGGGAATTAAAAGAATTTAACCAATAAAAGGAGCAAATGGGAAAAAAGGAAAATTTCCTTGAGGAAAAAAAAAAGTAAGCACAAGCAAAATCATATTTTAGTAGTAAATTTCCTAGAGAATATCACTAACTGCTAGAATTAAAAAGTACACCAGCATATCGAGGGACTAGGGAATATCACAAACCTTGGCAATAACCCAAGTACTTACACCAGCCAACCACCAAGCACTTCCTAGACAACGCATTTGCATCTTCTGTGACATTCCCCTATTTCACAAAGGAAACATTTCCACAGAAGCACTAAATGTTCAGCTTCTAACTAATTAACAAAATCCTAAAGCATCCTAACATGCTTTAACCTTTTCTTTTTCCTGCATCAACATTTCAGAGGCTGCAGTAACTATTTAGAAAGGCAGTTGGAAATAGTTGTAAAAGGCTGCTGCAGACATCTCTGCATCAGAACTTGGTCCTTGTACTTGAGTGGGCTATTATGGATGACTTGGCACTCTTAATTGCCTTTTGTTTATGGGTGCCCCATCAGAAGTGTATGTCAGTCTTTTAGAATTATCCTCTGAAGGATGTAATAGGACAACAATATCATAACCCAAAACACATTGAAATGTCACACCAACGAATTCCAGAACATATGCGTGACTTTTGAAATCTCAGAATATAGTAAGGTATAGTGGAGCGAGAGAGAGAGAGCCTACATACCACATAGAAGGCCCCGAGCAGCACAAGTAATAGAATAGCAAAGATAGATGCCTCCAAAGGTAAGACAAGAAGCCTTTTTTCAATTTTGGTTTTAATAGATGGCTTATCCACGATCTCTTTTTCTTTCTTCTTGTTCTTTTTTGAAGGTCGTTCCTTTACTGTATCTTCAGTTTTCTCAGTCTTTCCTGAATCATTTTGTGCTACGACAGTACTTGAACTAGCATCCCCTGACTTAACAGTCAAAAGCATTAAATACATCTTAGTTCTAAAGTTGAATAACCTCATGCATGGTTGAACACATATACACCAGCAGTATGATAAAAAGAGACGTGCTTACATCAACTTGGGAACTCCCTGATAATCCAGGTAACTGAAACTTAATTGATCGAGTGAAAACGCTAAAAGCTTCAGAAAGGGCAATTCCAGACATGATACATGCTGCTGGAGCAAGTACAAGCATCAGACGCACCTATAATATGATCAAAACTCAATGATCATGCACGGAGTAGAAATACAATATGAAATTAGGCGTGCCAACTCCTTACCATGACTCCAGAAAAATATACAGAGGTCACAATGTAAAGGATAACAAAGGAGCTTGCATCAGATAAAGGAAGAAAGCAAGCCTGCCAACAAATAAATACCATGATGAGACAAGTTTTAAGCATAATGTTATAGTTGAAAAGCCAAACTTGTGTTGAAACCATGTAACTTACAATAATCCCAGCTGGTACCAAGAAAGCTAAAACATTGATGTCCATGAAGTAAGATGGCCATGTTGGGGGTTGATGTTCACTGACACTGGCAATAATTGGTATATACTTGCTTGCATAGGTTCTGCCACAATGCAATGAAAATAACCAATGAGATGGGACAGGTTATCCAAACCCAAGTATATTCTTAAATATAATTGGTCCCTGTGCTACAACAGCTAAACATGACTACAATAGACTGGCATGATTGATGAATTCAGTTACTTACGGATCAAGCAGACTTAAACTTCGTCCACTCCATCCCTTTGTTGGGCTGGAAGCTACCAATGCTATCAGAACTGCCATCATAGCACAACAGACTGCCCTGAAGAATACATAATGCCCAAAGACATATCAATTTCATGTTCTATGACAAAACAGCACGAGGCGTAAAAAATGAAAAATTAAAAACTAATGATACCTGTTCATCACACTCTAGTACATTGCCTCAGTAATTAATACATAAAATACTTAACAGTTAACACAGTAAAGGAAACAGATGATAATGGACACTTACAGGCCAACTGATATAACAAGGGTAACAGCTACTTTAAACATTTTTGGAGAGAGAATCCTTTTGATATAATACACGAAAGCCACCACTTGGATGATAATGAAAACCTGCAAAAATAAAATTAGTAACAAGAATAGAAGGTCTGAAAGAAACAAGAGTAAATGATGGTGATCAAATACACAGGATTAAAATCACAGGGAAAATGAATCTTTCTGGCAAACAAAAGAAAATTATAAAGTACAATGTCACTCACAGTATCTTATGGACAAATGATTATTAACACTGCTAATATTGACTTGTATTCCATTCTCTTTAAAAAAAATGCTACAACTCTCCATGCTAATGGCATCCATGGCTTTAAAGAACTTATAAATATGACATACTGCACTGCATACAAGCTGAAGAAGTTGCTTCATTTATTTCTTAAAGAGTAGAAATGACATGGCTAACCAATATGACTGTCAATGAGCTGAGCTGCTCATGAGCAACTCAAAACTCAACTGAATAAAAGCTTACTTGAACTCACTTGTTAAGGTTAATACTGAGATAAGCTTAAATGTTACTTCTATGGCTCATTTAACGAATCCATAAGGCTTAAATTGAGTGAAACTTTTGATTTGTTCAAACTCATGAGACAACTTGTATATTGACATTAATAACTTGATTATGATTTTAAGTTTCATGTATGTTTAATTCCAGATACTAATAGAATGACCCTACAAGGTCCAAAATCTATCAATGCATAAGAGTTCTTTTTTTTTTTAAAAGTACAGTTAAGAATATTAGTATTTTTTTATATGAATTTGTAAATAGTTCTTTTTAAAACATAAATCTGTTCATAAACCCTTGGCTCAATTCAAGCTCAATAAAGAAGAAAAAATTTAATATTGCTGTGGTCAACTCATTTAACAAATCAGCCACACTTGAGCCCTAAATATCGAGGTCATTTCATAAGCAAGTCAAGCCTAAAATTGCCAAAGCTTCACTAACTCAATTCACTTTCAGCCCTATTGACCAGTAAGATCATTGCTTAGAGCCTTCACACCATTTATTTTTTCAAATGATTCCCATATATAAGGAAAGTACGAGGACAAACCACATTTATAATTATCAAAGCACAAAATATTGGAGTGAATTCTGTTTAAAGATGGGAGGCAGGGGGAACTCACCAAAAAGGAAGCAAAATGTTCTGATGTCATGACTGCATTAAAACCAACAACAGGCACCAAAGCAGCCAACAATGTTCCCAAGACCACCTGCATGATGAAGTTGCATTTTCAACAAAAAGCCAAGTAATTTCATTCGTTGGGAGATAATAATGCAGACTTTGACATCTAATCAAAGAAACTTTCATTTAACAGTAATTCAAGACAGATAGAAGGGATAAAAGGAAAAAAAAAAAAAAACTTGCATATTCTTGAAAAGAAATCCCCCATGCCGCTAGCTTAAATGTCAAAGGACACATTACCCATGACAACCTATGATGCACGAAAACTCTCAGGAGGTCGCGTTTCCGCGTTTCGGAAACGTTTCCTGATTAGAAACTCACGGAAATTTGTCCGAAACGTTTCGGGCACGTTTTCGTAATTTGAAAAACGTTTCAAGCACGTTTCCGTAATTTGAAAAAGTTAGAAATTCGTTTCCATAAACAGAAATCCATTTTCAAGTGGAAAAAAAAAAAAAGTCAGCTCGCTCATATTAACCCCTAAATAAAAATATCTACACTCGACTTCATTTTTCCTTATATATATAATAATAATAATTATTATTATTATTGTTATATTAATTATTATATATATATATATATATATATATATATATATATATATATATATATATATATATATATTATTTTTACTATATATTT
>CATKHJ011280274.1:0-13001 GCA_949750685.1 Vernicia montana | reverse complement strand
AGATTTTCTTGTGCTGAGTTTAGGATATGCAGAGTTTTAGGACTATTTTGTGCTAAGTTTTGGACTATTTTATGCTGAGTTTTAGGACTATTTTGTGGTTAATCTTTATGGTTGTTTTATGCTAAGTTTTAAGGCTTTTTTTGTTCAAACTTGTCAATTGTTTGCTTTATATTTTTTGTTTTGAACTTAGATATGCTAGTTTATGTGTTAAAAATCTCTTCATTGTCCTAAAGATATAGAATATGCTTATATAGGTGTTATGTTACTGTTTTAACAATCTATTAGGTATTATTGGATTTTTTTAGAAACCGGCGCCTTGCTTCGCTCGGGCGAGCGCCTTTGTTGCGCCTTGCGCCTCAGGCGATAAGAGGACCTATCGCCTTGAGTGCGCCTTGCGCTTTTGACTACCTTGGTTTACCCCACCCACCCCAATTTTGCCCTAACATTGAAAATATAGTTTTTTATAATATAGTTTTTTAACAGATAACATTGAAAATTTTAAAATATATATATTTGTATGGAAAAAGTTTCAACTTTTAAAAAATGTAATATTTTTTACACAATATTATCACTTTTCACAGATAACATTGAAAATTTTTTACATATATATGTAACATTGAAAATTTTATACATATAAATAAACAAACATACACACACACACACACACACACACACACATATATATATATATATATGATTTTATATAAAATTACAAAAAATAAAACAAGATACTGACTCAACCCTAGACTTTTTGCCTGACCTCAATTTCAATTGGGATGGAGATGGGGATGGGGATGGGGATGGGAATTGCAAAACCTGCTATCCTATTGCTATTCCCATCCTAAAATGACACTACTCTATTTTCATCATCAAAGGGTTTCCATCTTAAAGATCCAAAGCAGACTGCATGGGAACATAGCCATTATTTGGAGTGCATCATTTAGCCTCACTCAAGCATACAAAATCAAAGGACAGTGAATTAAAAAGGAAAACAAACTTCACATATCCAAAAAAAAGAGAAGGGCAGAATTAAGTCCACAAGCAAAACAATACAGAGCTAGGATACATGCAATTACACCCACTTATTTCAGAATACAGGCTACCTCTAACAAATGGACATGAAATAAAGCCATCAAAGTTACAGTTGTTCCATTTTCTGGTTTTTTTCTGAGACTCGTGTTGAGGTCCTTGTTACATATTTTAAGGCAAATTATTTAATCTTGTCCCTTACCAGTGACAACTATACTAGTTATCTTGATAACAAAAATAAAAGTATAGTCACAACAACAACATAATTTTGATAAATGTATCAGATGCATACCTACTAGAGTCCTATCTACTACAATTATATTGATCCAAAACTAGTGACTAAAATGATGTCCCTCAAGAAAATATCTCCAAATGAACATCCATGGAGCTCATACGAAGAAAATTCATATAGGCATTCTTCTTTAACATAGATAAGAGAAGTATCAAAATGAAAGATGCCATATTTTGATATACACAATGCCTAATCAACGGTCCCTACCTAAACTATCCAGAAACAAGCATCTTGAACAGTTTAGTGGAGCACAAAATGTGTTAGCAAAGATGCATAAAGAAGCACGAGATTAGAAAAAAAATTAGTGCACTGCCTGAATAAAGAAATAGTAATCATGGTTCACTTGCATACACATAGAACACAAACTAAATAAAGGATAAAAAAAATCACAAAAGAGGCAAAAAAAAAAAAAAGAAGGGCCCAACTTTGCTAACCTTATAATGATAGATTGATTTACTTCATCTGGAGAAAGAAAACAAGAACCCAAATAAGAATCTTATGCATGTACCAATTTTCAAATCTTATGAAACACCAAACACTAATATCCAAAAGATATGAAAAACTAGCACCTCGTATCATTTCCCTGATGGCCGTGTCTGTAATGACATACACATGTGGGCTCTCAATAGATTTATTCTTATATGCTTCAATGTAATTATTGCCATATAAAGGAACTTCCTTAAAGGGATTGATGGCCACCAGCACTGGCCCTGCTTTCGTCTAAATTGCACAAATCACACCCCAAAAAGGCATTATGGAAAGTTCATATTTTAGTAACTGGCTCAGAAGAAACAAAATAGTAATGTCAACACTTACATAAATCATATCTCGATTGTATCTGTACTGAAGATTGTACAACACTGATGGCTCATTTAAGTAACTAAGTTGCATGAGATCATCTACACCATCAAGGATATCAGGATTTGCTGGTACTAGATTTTCGGATTTCACCTTTAAAACCTACAGTTGAAATAAAGGGTAGAATTGAATCAAATACCCAAATCCAATAAAAAAAATTAGTTTAAACAATTAAGAAAAGTTCACTTACTTTCCCATCAGACAATGAAATAACAGAATCAGTCCCCGAGGTTGATATAATTTTTCCCAGCTGCCAATCCCCATTTGAAAGTTGAAACCAAGACTGGAGTTTCTGAAACAGTAAAAGAAGTAGGTAACCAGGATCAACTAATCATAACTTTCCCCATCGCTTCAACTCAATACAACTAACTGCAACAACACCTAGTTTCACCATGATCAAACCAAGAACTAATACCGATCATGCATAATACCTTTTTTGTAGCATAGGAGGTGATGTCACCCCACCTACGTTCAGTATGAGATGCAGAGACTGAAGGGGAAGGTGAAGGTGAAGGTAAAGTGACAGTATCCAAGTCCTCATCACCCAAAGAGGGCCTGTCTCTGACTGAGATGGCATTCCCAATGTATGGCGAATCCTCATTGACATCATTCCCAACAATATTCAGGACTCCATCAACTGCCACATCACCTACACTATCATTATCAGCAATACTTGAACAGATGGCATCACTATTTTCTACATTCACATCATCCGATCTTTCCATCCGATCAGATGCTGGTGAACCAGTCAATCTAAAATCAACAGGGAATGACTTGATGGATGGCAGGGATGGCAGGGCCTGAGACTTCTGTGCCATTTTCTCCAATCCTGAGGATTGAGTTCCGACAGGTTCCATTAGATAAAGATGAATCAAAAGCTGAGTTTTCAGTTTTCACCAAGAAAGTTCCCCTAACAAGCTTTATCACAAGACCCCACTTGACAACTTATTTGATTAGCGTAATGGAGGGGACCATAATTGTAGAAACAGACCCTAGTGCTGTTCAATACTTGGTCACCATTGACAACTTGGCAGACTAATTCAACACCAAAACATGGAAAAATGTTTCAAGTAACCCAAATCAATAAAGTAGAAATTTATCAAATTTATAATCCAAAATTAAAATGGTTAAGAAATTGAATCAATTCTTCAAACTCTCTATCAGACACTGATCTTCAAATCCTTCTGAAAGAAAATCCCAGTCTTCGCACATCAAATTATTCAAAAATCGTTATGGCGGCTGTGAACAAAAAGAAAAGCAATTTAATATTCATATTATCCATAACCGTAAAAATTACTCAAGAAAATATATCTATATGACTTTAATCTGACCAAGATTCTGCAAAAGAAACGACGAGTCAGGCCATTTGGTTGCTGAGAAAAACGTAAAAGAGAGAACGCGTCATTAACAAGAAAAACCATTTTTTCCTTCATTTCCTTCCATTATGTTCCATTTTGTTGGCAACCAACCAATGCATTAACACTAAAAGCAACAGAATGTGCTAAATCTAAACCGATCTAGTAACAGAAATTAGATTTTCCAAATTCGAAAATGAAAAATAGTTCAGAAATCATCAGCAAATGAAAAGAACAAACTACAAGAAAAGCATTAATTACCTTGACAAAGAATTTTTTTAAAAAAAAAAAACTCAAATTCACAGGTTAGAGGTTCGGATCGATCTCAAAACCTTAGATGAGACTGAGAACTGACAACCGATAATTAGAAAATGTAGAGAGCTAAAAGTGATTCTGTGAAATGAAAAGAAAATTTTAAAAAAAAAAAGGAAAAAAAAAACACATACACACCAACCTTAAAGGGAGTAGCAAGAGTATATACTGTGTGTGCTATAATGGCAGATGCTCAGACAGAGAGCGCGCGTTTGGTTTGAGAGAAAGTGAAGAGAGAAAAGAAAAGAATATGTACTTGTGTAGAAAATTGAAGGCGTGTAGAGCAGCAGCTTTTCTTTGGTTCACAGTTCACACATGTATTTAAAAAAATAATAAATGGAAAAAACCTCCTTTTTGAAATATGTACTCTTTATTATTTTATTTTTCATTGTCTAATTTTTTAGTTTAACAGAAGCCGGCGACACGAGATATTTTAACCATTATCATTTACATCCTTGCTTTTTTTTTTTTTCCCTGTTTTTGTTAATGTACCAACCGGATTTATTTCGAAGTTGCTCTCTCTTTATGGTATAATAACAATAGTCATCTTAGACAATTTTGCCCTCATTGTTTTGGTATAACAAAATTTAGATAAATTATCTGTGACACCGGGTAATAAGAAATTATTAGGATCAACCATAACATACACTTTTTACTCGTTATGAAAGTGAATTTATATAAATGTGTTTTTACTTTTAATTACATGTAATTTATTTTTATGTGAGTAGAAAAAATATGTTCTCTTTCTACCTAATAATTCCTCCCGAATAAAGTGTATTTCCAATTATAAATAATTCAGTCTTAATTCGAATATCTTGCGAGTCTATGAAATATAAAAATTTTATATAATTTTAAATATATTTTTTATTATATATAATAATTTATTAATTAAATTTGAGCTTGAACCTATTTAATTTTAATACTAATAAATAAATTATTTTAAATATTTTAATAATAATAAAATTAAATATTTTAAGTATGAATTAAACTCAAATTCAAAAATAAAAAAATTCATTGTACTGTAATTGAATTTCGATCTCAAATTTTCTAATCAAATTATTTTTTTATTTTTTTTTTGCCAAATAATTTTCTAATCAAATTAAGTATTATGTTGATTCCACTCCACGGATTATATCATAATAAATAACAATCCTCAATCAAATAATGGAAAATTATTGAGCTCCCTACAACTCACACTAGAGTGGAGCCATTTATCGGTCCTATATCCATTCCAAAGTAAGTAACAGATGTAGATGGCCACAGTTTCATGTTTTTTTTTTTTTTTTTTTTTTAACCGAATCACTAATATTTGATTAAAAATTAACTATTTTGATTAATTTATTAATCGAAATTTCACCCCTAAATTTAATAAATTAAATTTATATTTAACTTTAAATTCACTTAAAGCTTTTAATAATATTGATTTTATAGCAAAATTTCATTTTTTTAGTATTTATGTATTTATTATAAAAGTTTTGATTAAAATTGAAGATTAAAAATATTGAGAAAAAAACTATTTATTCAAAATATTTATATTTAAAAATTCATAATATACTTATATATGTATTTTTATATATTTTTTTTATTTGATTTGGTTAGTTATATAGAATAAAGATCATATTATCTAAGGGTGTACATTAGTTAGTTTGGACGGTTTGTGAGTAATATATCATATCAAACCGATATTTTTGGTTTGACAAATCTTCAAATCGAAACCAAACTAAAATGATGTGAAACCAATAATTTTGGATTGATTTAGTTTATTAAAAATTATATCAGATTTGATTTATACTGAATTAACTTTTATATCAATTTATATTTAAATTAATTTTCATTAAACACTTATTTTAACTTTTAAAAATTATAAAAAACAAAAAATATATATATTTATAAATATCTAAAGAAAATGTTTTTAATGTGTATATAAAATAGACAAAAGAAAAAATAAATTAAGAAATAAAAATAGATGAACATTAATTTTATTTAACTTAAAGTTATAACTGTAATATCTCACCTGATACTAGTCAAATGTATAGGAGTATATGTGAATATGTCGGATATATGAAATTAGATTTATTGTAATTAATTAATTTAGTGTATATTAAAGAATTTTGGAAATATTTTGAAATATATATATATTTGTTCTAAAAAAATATATATGAAATTGTATGATAAAATTTAGAAAATAATTATTGAGCTAAATTGAGAATAATATAAAAAAAATTATGTTATTTTAGAAATTGATAGATTAATAAAAATATTTAATTGTATATATATGTTTTATGTGATAATAACAACAATAATAATAATAAAATATGGAGCAAATAAAAGAGCTGATCAGCTCATTAAAGCCATGGAAAATACCAGAACGAGCATATCAGCCCAGCGAACAGAGAGAGAGAGAGAGAGAAAGTGGATTGCCCAGTCGATCCACCGTCGTCCGGCCGCCGTACGTTGACACCGCCTACACTAGAGGAAGCGACTGCTGCCGATGAGTTGTCCCACCGAAGCTTGTCTCCAACGGCCATCGGAGCTGGTCGGACGCACCACCCGAAGCGATCGTCAGCGTGATGCTTCCGAGCTGATTTTCGACGACTTCCCGACCTCCGATCACGACAATTCTGGTATATTTGGAACCCTCTTTTCATGTGCTTCGATTTGGTATATCATTTGTACTTTTTTTTGACAACTTTTGCATTTGACCGAAATCCGGTGACTCCGTAGCTGCCAACGCCTTTTCCGGCAGTTCTCCGGCGCGTGAACGAAAGTGGCATATATTTTCGAATTCCACGTACTGAGACGAGCATTTTGGTACCCTCAAATCACGATTTCGTCACCATCGAAATTTTTCCGGCGACCCTGAAATTGACCAATTGGGACAGCAGCTTCGGCTCGTTAAACCGAGTCCATTGGTATAAATCCCGACTTATAATTGTCTTTACATAACGAGTTATAAATTTATTTATGAGAATTTAGATATATAATTTATAATGATTTAATTAGTATAATTGAGAAATTAAATTGTTATTTAATGATTATGGAAAGTTATTGATGACTAATTGGAGGAAATTAAGATATTGAAAGAATTATTGATTAAGTTGAATTAATGATTGGATGAGAATTAATAACTATTGGAGATTATTGGAAAGATTGAGTTGATGAAATAATTATCTTATTAAATTATTTGAGATGTTAATTTAGTAAAGAATGAATGAATGACGGATGGGATTAAAGTATTAGAGATCCGGGTTGGACCGTTTGATTGTGAATTGTTGATGAATTAAAAGTGTTTATGAAGGGGTTAAGTCTAGTTTTAATGAAAGTGCTACCGAATTTTCGGTAGATAATGTTAGAAATATATGAGAAATAAATTGTATGCTTAAATCTAATAAATGATATTATGTTATTAAGGGAAATTTTGAAAAGGAGAATTCAAAAGATAGTTATTGGAAGTGAACGTTTAGTTAGATCGTAATCTACAGTTCAGGTGAGTAAAAAATTTAATATTTCAATTAAATTCGAAATTATTACGCTAAATCGAGTATATTTATTTTAAAACATTATTATAATATGTGTATAGGAATATAAATTCCTTTGATGATTCCAAAATTTCCAACTATAAAGTATATACATATAAGTGTTTCCAAAGTTATTATAAAATGTTAAAGATCCATTGGAACACGTACAAATTATGTGACCTTAATATAAAAAAAAAAATAATTAATGGAAATTTTTAGAAAAATTCATAAAGCATATGAATAAGTTCCAAGTTATTTACACGAACATATATATATATATATATATATATATATATATATATATATATATATATATATATATATATATATATATATATTAAACTTCGAACTAAAAGTGAACTGTTCAAACAGATAAGAATTTTATATGCCGAAATATATTATAAAAGATTTAAATAATCCCATTTATAATCGTAAATAGAAAAATGAAAATTCATTAAAAACTTATGAAAGTTCCCAAGTATATATATATTGAATTTTCATAACTATGTTAAAAAATTAAAATATATGAGAAATGATATATGAGAATGATTTGACAATTAATATACTTTTTCATAAGAATTAATGTCATTCCTTGCAGTAACACGACCATTGATAATCGTTTAGCCTTAAATACCATAAGTGTCTATTGAATTTCATTAATGTGTTATTGAAACTCTTATAAGTGAATCATTGTTATATTTGTTACAAGTTTCATTATATCTCTATTGAGATTTATTGAAATCTCTTTATATGAGAATCATGTGATACTTCATTTGATTTGCTATTTAAATATTGATATGAGAAATTCTGAGTTTTAAAGCAGAAATCCCCAACTGATGTGGGTAATATATCAGACTGTGTGCACACAGGAAAATCTGCGGATGGGGTACATGCATCCGAGCCCTAGCTGGGAAGGGTTATGGTCATAGCCCTGAGACCTGGCCCGTCTCACGCTATTTCATGTGATACGTGCGAAACATGCGTAACCAAGCCTCTGTTCCATATTTATATGTGATTATGAGACATGTGGGGAGCACACCGTTCCTAACCAGTTGATTTATGCTAAATCATATATTGGTCTATACTTTCAAACGTGTTACATGTTATTGAATATTGTTTATGGCCACCCAACCAATTGATTCTAAAATTCATGAAGCTAATACTGTATTTGACAACGAAATCCCAAAAATGAAATTGTCGATTAATTCTCAAAATAATTTATACATGTTACATTAAAGTTAAGAATTAAATGAAATATGTATTTTCCTTTAAAAATCTAAAATTTATATATATATATATTAATTATTCAAATGCAAAATGTTGATATATATATGGTTTCAATTTTTAAATGATTTATTTAATAATATGCTTTAGTGATAATGATATTTAACTATACATATAATTTTATTCTATATGAATTTTCTTTTATACAAGTGTATGAATTATCAATTCAAAAATTATTTCTTTAAATTCTTAAGTTACATATATTGATAACAGAATTTAACGTTTTAACTACAAATGATTTATTTGATAATGAGTTTTAATTGATATAACTTGTCGTATATTTCTTTTTGTATAAAAGTGTAGAAAATATTATAATTAAGTTGTAATCTTTAAAATACCTTAGTTATATATTCTTAATAGATATTAAATATTAATTTTATTTCACTTATTATTTGATGTGTTTAATTAATAGTAAAGCTAATTATAATTGATTCATAAGCTTTATTATTCTTGTAACATATATATGTAGATTATTGGTTTTTAAACTCGATTGTATATGAGTATATAATTTTAAATATATTAATTATCGATTTTTTTAAAAAAAAATATGTATACATATGATAAATAAATTTAAATGCCTATATATATATATGTGTGTGTGTGTGTGTTTCTATGTCAAAGCTATACTGTATAAAAACTATCTATATTTTAAAGTTTATAAAATTTCAAAACGTGTTTATATATGAAGAAATTCAAAATCTCAAAAACCTTACAATTAAAGACACTATTTGTGTACAACCTCTATTGAAGGTTGTCTTTATATGATCCAAACATATCGAAAATTACATGATTAATGTTCCACTGAAATTAAAGGACATGAGTAGCTATACTCAAGATAAATGAAACCGATATACCGCATGTTTTCCCTTATTGCTAAAAATGATAGCATCCCTAGATGCTAATTATTATAAAAACGAGTATGTAGCCAAAAAATGAATTCAATTTTAAATGAATCCAAAGAACAAAGTTATCTTTTGAATCTCGAAAATTGTAAATAAAAGTATGGTAAATTATATGTAATTGATCAAATCGAATCTCAAGAAATTTCACAAAACAAGTATTTTATTTATATGTAAAACACTGTAATTCGAACTCAAAATCTCGTTCCAACTAAGATGTGCATAATATGTTCTATTTAAAAAAAAAAAAAAGATCTTATTACAAGTTATTAAGTGAATTATTCTTTAACTCGAAATAAATTGTAAATATATTTAATACCAAAAATAGTCTTTTTGTTTTTTACTCACTGACCTTTTCTCGAAACTCACCCCTTCCACTTACCAGTATTTGCAGGTGAAAATTAATCGATAAGTTCAGAAGTTCAGTGAATATTGGCAAGCTGGTTCCTCAAACATTCATCATTTCTTGAGAACTATCAAGACAATGTAATAATTTATTTTTGTTATTTATTTGTATATGAAATTTAAATTCTCATAAATGCTCCATGTGTGTAAATGGTGTTATTGAAATTGATTTGTATATGTTATAAGTATTGTAATAACAAGTGAAAAGTGAAATGCTAAATGATGAGACCGATATGATATGTGAATTGAATGGTGAAAATGATGATGGGAAGTTGATTATTGATTTATTGTAGTAAAGGAATAAGATTGTTATTAGAAGTGTAATTGGAATGCAGGTTGTGATCTTGGGCTAATGGTGTAGTTACAGTCGATATCATGCCGGATTATCATTGGATTTATTAGTACGTATGGGTTCTACGGATTGTCGGTACCCTTATGGTTACCTATGCCCTAGAACCGTCACTGCTCATAAGTTGGGTTATGACAATAACCATTAAAATAAAAATGAAAAACTATTGGTGTAGCTTTTCCCTGTATGTGCCCCAGCTAGTTTTGTTTTCGGTTCCTTTTTCAAGGTTGTTGCCTTGCCATTGTATGGAAAAAAAATGAAAATGAAAAACTAATGAAATATTTTAATAAATATAAGATATTATTAAATGGAATTACTATGAAATTATTCACTAAAATATTATTAAATATTTTGATGAACTATTTAATTAATAATCTTTTTTTATACTATTATAATATGATAATTTATAATATATTTTTATATATATTTAATACTTTGGGTTTGATTTGAGTTATAATAATTTGAAATTTTATTAAATCACAAATCAAACTGAAAATTCGGCTGGCTTATTCTTTTAATCATGACCAATCCTATATATTTGCAAACTATGATTTTCGGTTTGATTTGAATGAATTAATCGGTTTAGTTGGATTAAATATTTTTTGTACAGTACTATCTCATGCAAATAAGTTACCTGATCAAACATAAATAATATAAGGGTTTAGAAATCTTAAATTTCTTATGGTGTAAAAAATGGAAGTGAGATGTGAAAGCAAAAGCTGTAAAATAAAAATAAAAAAATTCAAAGTGGAATCCATTACTAAGGCACACATACTCTTAACTACAAAAAATAAACAAAGTTAGATGCTTTAAGATTAATTACTCGCCCAGGATTTGCAAAAGATCAACCTTTACAAATGATATGTATGTATTTGTCATATTTTTTTAAGCTATACACGTACTCGCTGTTTTATTTCAAAAAAGGGAAATTAACTCTTCAAATTTTAATGGCTTTCTAAGTAGACATGATCGTGGATCCGATCGTGGCTTATAATCGGTGAAGGAAATTGCCGGCTAGGCAGACTGAGCCTTTAAAAAATTAAATGTTTTTGAAATTCAAACTCATCCTATAATCCTGTTTATTTCTAAGTTATGCATAAGATTTTAGAAGGAAATAAATGTTTTAAGTGCCTGTACAACACGTCAAGATATGACATTTTTGGTAATTAAAAATTAGTTAATTTAGAGTAATCATTTGAGATGGTTATATCACAACTAGTTAATCACCTGTGATATGTTGCGGGGGAAGGACAATAAAATTAACCACCGCAAGTTAAATATATAAATTACCATTTTTCTAATTCTTGGAAAAAATAAAATGGGCAAGAAAATAAAACTCCAATCTTCTAGTACATTTTTTTTTTGTCATATGAAATATTATTAACATTAAGAAATTTAAATAAGAAAAATTAAGAAGTGAGGATTCTTTGCAAACCTCTTATAGGAATCATTAAAAAAAAATAAAGCCACATCAACAAACATCCAAAAATGTCCTAAATCAAATAAAGTCTAAAATAGTGATAATACCATATGAAACATTCCAATTTTTTTTTCTTTAAAAAAAAACTCTTAACATAACTTGTTGCGACTAGTTTTCTGGCCTTAGGTGAATGGACTGTACACTACTTTCCAACTTAGAATTGAGGGAAAACCAATTGGGTCAAAACCCAAACAGAGAAATGAGTCGTCATTTAGTTTTTAAAAACTAGAAAAAGAAGGTGACTATAATTTCTTGCTTTTTGCCTAACCACCTTTGTCCAGAGATATGGGTAAAAAAGTTAGGTACGAGCTTGTAAAGGTGTTGGCACCCAAGTCCGTCCAGTTGTGAGATTGGCTTCTACTTACTAGTTAAATTTAATTTAGGATGAGTCAGACTCTTTGGACTTTTATTAATGACAATATTATATATCACGTAATAACAATTCAAGCCAATATACATTATAAACACAATTAAAAGAACTTTAAATAATGACCTAATTACTAATAAGTTTTAATTAATTTCATGTAAATAAATAGAAAATTAAATTTACCGAGTTTGTCACAGCCCAGCTTCGCAACTGTGACGGTCCTAGGGCATGGGTAGGCATAAGGCCACCGAAAACCCGTAGAACCCTTCTCATCTCGTAGTTCTCATAATATCATAACAACTAACTCACTCGTCCCAAGATCAGAACCTAAACTCATGCATATACTCATATAACTCTTAGTCTCATAATCCCATCCACATACAAGCATATATAATCTCATAAGCTCATAATTCTCATAAAACAGTACATACAAATCATCCATAATTGCCATAAAGGCCAAAAGAATAGCTCTCTCTCTATTACACACATGGAACACTAAAGTATCTCAATTACATGCAAAATAATGGATAAATTACATTGATCAAATAGGTTCTTTAGGGAGAAAAATGCCTGAAGAATCGAGTCGATAAACTTCTAATATCCTGAAAAATAGAATCACTAATGAGATAAAGCAGTGAGTAAATAATATACTACCATACTTATGATGCTAGGTATATCAAGGCTAGCTCACAAGGATGGTAGGGCTCATACTTGACAAATGACTTATAACATATCAATTTAGGCTCATATATCTCGTAATAATCAATACTCGTGATATACAATAAGAAACATGTATATAAATCTCATGAAAGAACTCATAACTCATAAATAGATGGATATAGAAATCAAACTC
>CATKHJ011280173.1:0-12495 GCA_949750685.1 Vernicia montana | reverse complement strand
TTGTTTCTTTCTTCTTAATTATGAGTAGCTAATTTTCTTATCTAGGATTTAGATGTAATCTCTTGATTTGCCTATGACTATCTTTGTTTAATTGATTTGGTTTTGATTATTGGAATTAATTTTTTATCTTACAACTTAATGCTTGTGAATAATTGATCACTATTTACATGTTTAAAGATATTATGTGAAGTAGCGAGAGTGGAAGCATAATATTAGTTCATTGAGATAATAGACCTAGGGAATGTGTTGCTTAGAGATAAGAACACTCCTTTGTGATTAATTAAAGAATTTCTATAAAACTTAATGGGTTTGTGTTAATTGCTTGTGTTCACGAGAGTATAAATAAAGTTAACATAAATACTTGTGTTGTGTCTTGAGAGAGAACATCATATATTTTAGGGAAATCTAATCATTAATTCCAATGAAATTAAACCAATCTAGAGAACATAGAAAAGTCATAGATAATCAATTGATGAAATCTAAATCCTAGATCTTTATCATATATTTGAATTTGTCTTTTAAATTTTCTTACATCTGTTTTAATTTTCTTTTTCTTCACAACTGAATTAATTTTCTAAATAATAAAATAATCATACTTTTTGGTAATTGTCAACACCTTCCCTGTGGGATTGACACTCTATTCACACACTATTACTTGCTCACGATCTGTACACTTGCAGATCCAGCACAACAGCAAGCCAACATATAAAACTGCTTTTAGGAATATGCATTGAGCCCAGACCACCTTTGCCCAGCTGACCTTACTCCCTTGCTTCCTAAGATGTTGCCAAGCATTAGCAACAATCTCCAACCAATTTCATCTTCCTTCTCACACAATGTGTAGTTGGCAATCACATACTCTTTAACCTGCTCAGTGTAAGCATCAAGGGCAGTAAAAATAGCCCAATTAGTTCCATTCCAAAGATCTGCAACCAGAAAATGCTTAGAAACATCTGCATTAACAAGGTTAGCATTACAAAATCTGTCTATTATAGCCCCATGCTCATCCTAAGGATCAAACTAGTAGGAGAAAGCCTTGCCATTACCCAACTCATACTTAAACATTGGCTTAGCTATATCTCTAAGCTTCACTAATTGCTTCCATGTCCAGCTCGCATCATGAGGCTTAGTGATGCCCCAAAAGCTCAACCTCTTCAGCTTATTATCTATAACCCATTGAGCCTATAAAGAGCTCTTGATAGCCAACAATTGCCACAAGTGCTTTATCGTAAAAGCCTGATTCCATTCTGTCACTCTCTTGAAGCCCAAACCTCCCTCACACTTGGGTTTACATACAATGTCCCATGCTACCTTAGCTCCTCCTTTACCAGCATCTTGCCCCTTCTAAAGAAAAGATATGCATAGCCTTTCCACCTCTTAAACCACAGTTTTAAGCAAAATAAACATGCTACTCCAACATGTGTGCATGCTTAACAAAATTGACTGCACCAATTGAGCCCTACCTGCATAAGATAAGTGCTTCACCAACTAACCTGAGATTCTCCTAGTGATCTTAGCCACTAATTCTCTGTAATGAATTTGCTTGAGACCTGTTGATATTAGGGGAACACCCAAATACTTCACTGGTAGACTACCCTCCTGAAATCCCAAGCAACTCAAAACATCAGCCTTAACCTAATCCTCCACTCCACAACAATACACATTACTTTTAAGCTCATTTGCCTGCAAACCAGAGGCCGTAAAGAATACAGATAACTTGTTTTTCAGTTCCTGAATTGAATCTCTATCACCATTTGAGAATAAAAATAAATCATTTGCAAAGCATGGATGATTTATTTTCAACCCAGCACACCCTTTATGAAACTTGAACTTATTGCTATCAACCCTCTGCAAAAGCCTAGAAAGATATTCCATAACAATCACAACAAATAAAGGAGACATGGGATCCCCCTGCCCCACCCTTCTGCTACTATGAAAGAACCCCTCAAGCTTGCCATTAATCATTAGAGAGAAGCTCGTTGTTCTAACACAAACCATCACCCACTAAACAGATACCCTAGGGAACTGTAGATGAAGCATCATTTCCTATAAAAATCCCAACTTAGAAAGTCATAGGCCTTTTTCAAGTCTACCTTAATAGCACATCTAGCTGGTTTTTGATTCCTATGGTAGTTTCTCACTAACTCTTGAGCCAACAAAATATTTTCACCAATACATCTACCTTTGACAAAAACAAATTGATTCTTACTAATGATTTTATCCAAGCAAACCCTCATTTTGTCACTTAAGATGTTAAAAAAATATAAAATAATATTAAAAAAGATATAAGTAAGATGTTACATATAAATTCTAGTGAGCTAAATGCTAGAAAACTATCACAGGGACAACCGTTACAATCAAATTGAGGTGAAATGATTTTAAAACAATAAATTGAAGTTGAGGGACAATAATACATTATAGTGATAAATTCAAGGATAATGGGTGCAATTTAGCCTACATACGATATATAAGCATGCTTTTCACAAAAGGATTATTTTATTCTTTCATGTTAGGGAGGCAACCTTGCTATGCAAATTTTAACACAAAGTTGTAGGTTTTATGTTGTTTTTGTGATATTAAGTATAAAAATTAGTTTTATTTAAAAAAAAAAAAAAGTATAAAAATTAGTTGGCAACAATCCTCACTCTTGCCATGGGATTTCATAATATGTTCAATTAATCATCATGTTCTTCATCTTTGTACCAATATATATAAATTTGTACCAACAAAAAAATCATACCACATTTTTAAAAAAATCATATTTATAATTTAAAAATACCAATATATATAAATTTGTACCTCAATACAATTAATATAGATATATTAGCTTTTTCTCTTAAAAAGAAAAACATATATTAGCTTAACCCCAAAATTTTGCCCTATAATTAATTTCTTCAACAACTAAGAGAAAATTAGTAAATACTAGCTTTCATGCTCGTGCGTTGCACGATTAATTTATATTTGATATAATATAATATTTTATAATTTTAAATTATATTACACATAATATATATTGTAATATTGTAATAGTTGTGAAAAGTTATATATAAAATGGTAAAAAATGTATTAAAGTAAAAAATTATTATGCTATAAAAGAAAAAAAAAAGAATAAAAGTGAGAATCTATGGTAATAAATAAAAAAAATTAATTTAAAAATGATAAACTATATTAAAAACCAATAGATATAAAACTAATTGATGTACCTAATTTTTCCTATATAACTGCATGAATTTTCCTTGAATTTATATGTGTTTGAGTTGATTCTTGAGTAAAATTTATATGATTATCATCACTTCACTCATTCTTTATTCCGAGTATAAATTGTATAGGAAAAACAAGATTCATAGAAGAAAAGAAGCTAAAAACTACTAATCAGAGAGCACAAAGTAGTGCACCTCAAAGTGTACGAGCTAGTGCAAGAAAAAGTGCTTGAAAATGCCAAAAGAAAGTGCACGGGACCGTGCAGCAAATGAAGCACGAGCTCATGCATCAAACATTCCTCTGATGACCAAGCTCGATGGAGCACGAGGCCGCGCTATAGAGGATGCACGAGGCTGTGCATTTTGAAACACTTTTGGACTGAATTTGAGGAATTAAAGTAAATGCATGGGGCATGTGTTTTGAAATAGAATGACTGCATGTTTCAACTGGGGGGATTTGACTAATATGTGCTAAATATAGAAAATATATACTCATATATGCCACTTTTTGCCAAACTATATTGGGCTGACTTTGGATCCAGTAGTTATAGAACCGAATTTTCATTTTTTAGAAATCCGGCATTTAAACTCCTGGATTTGACTGCCACATAAGCAAAAATCCGGGAGTTTAAATACTGGATTTGTATTTAAAGCAGTTATTTGGCAATGAATCTAGCATTTGTTTTGCAAAAAATGTCCGGGAATCGAAATGCAATTTTCCCATTTGGGGAATCACTCATTCCCCTCACCTCCTCAAAGAATCAAATTTTCATTTCCATGGGAATCAAGTCAAATATTTTATTTTGGTCAAACATATAATTATTTGTGTTATTTAAAATATTAATATTAAATATGAAATAATAAAATATTAATAAAATATAAAAGTAAATATTAACTAAATAAATTTAAATAAATAAATAAATAAATATTTAAATTAATAAAAATTAAAATAATATCAAAATAATGATAAAAAATAAAAATTAATTTTATTATCTCAAATAAATATTAAACACTTGGGCTTAATTGTTAGATTTACTTTGTTGTTAATGTGATAAAGAATTTTGCTTTACTACTTATCCTCAGCCCATGGATGATTGCACATTATTAAATTATGAGGAAATTACACTCTCTATCTATTTTTTTTTTTTGTTTACTTTTATACGCTCACTTTTAAAATTTTATTTTTCTGTTAATTCTTTTTTTTTTACACGTTTTTTACCCGCCCTCATTTATAAAAGTAACCCAATTCACTCATGTAACACAACAGGCTTCAAATACGCCTAATCGCTTTGTCGTTCCTCGAGCTGTTCAGCGGTTGTTTCACGAACAAGCATGGATGGCTCCCGCATCATACGACGACTACTAGCGCGAGGGAGGAATCGGGCCTACTCTCGTAGGGATTGACGACAGATGGATCAATGACCTGAGTTAGATTCTCCATTGGACCTAGGGGAAAGCTTAAGGCCATGAAAAAAAAAATTAAAGATTGAAGGAAAAATTGAAGAAAAAATTATTCAGATTTTGAGATTGTTTTCTCTTTTTTATTATATTTTTTGCTTTTTTTGGATGGTAGTTAAAATATAAAGGGAAAGTTCTGCAAGGCTTAGTTTATCAAATCAAAGGGAACACCATGGTTAACCATGTGAAAGAATCCATACTCAGATTAAATTTTGCTGATGGTTTCTATGATTTTTTTCTTGTCATTCTCATCGCATTCTCTAAAGAAAGGTGAAAGATCAATAGTATGAATACTTGAATTATTTATTTATTTTTTCCAACATATGTTGGGATAAAAGAGAAGACAAATATTGAGTTATCCTTAAATTTGATAAACCACATATCCTATATTGATTGGCACATGAGGATGAGTTATTCTAAAAAATAAAGCAAAATACAAATTATTATTAAGCCTTATTTTTGGTGCATTTTCTTTTATTTTGGATGACCTTTTTTTGTTTGTTGATAAATTTTTATTTTTCATATTTTGTAAATGAACCTGAAAGGTGTTGTTCCAATCGATATCATAATGCAGTTGAGTGGAAGAGGTTGGAGAGCTTTTTTGTTGGCTAGATTTTTTTTTTAAAAAATCTCTTCATTTAATATTTTATTATGTAATATTTTTAAATATTTTTAGCAATCTGTTTATGTATGGGATGAATTCTTTTAGTTTAATACATTTTATGTTGTTAGTTGGTTTAATACATTTTATTTGTTTTTAATTTTTATTGGTTTCATTTGTATACTAAAAATCAGCCTTAGTATTGTTAAAATACTGTAATTTGAGAGAGATGATAAAACAACTTGAGAATTAGGTTTTCTTTTGGCTGATCAAAGATTGATTTGTAGTTGATTACAAGTTGATTTTTAGTTGATAACAGGTTAATTGCAGGTTGATCGATTACAAGTTGATTGTTGGTTTTTGCGTATTTTAGCATTAATATTGGTAAAATACTGGTTATTGTTTGGTTGATCAGAGGTTGATTTGTGTTTAATTACTAATTGATTTTTATATAATATTTAGTTGATTTTATATCATTTTATTGTTGTATAATTTTTTTAAAATTTTATTTTCTATATAATTATTTTTTCTTTTTATATTATTTTTTCAGTAGAGAGTTAGTCATATTTTGAAATAAATTATAGATCAAGTTTACAATTTCTAGAAAAAATTAAATTTAGAGAAATTGTATTTTTAATAGTAGCAAATACCCTTTATATATTCAGAATATATTATTGGTATACCATTTGCTGTTATTATAATCATATTTAATATAATATTTTTTTACAAAATTTGAAATAATGAATCAAGTAACAATTTAATTCTTTCAAGTTTGACTAAAATATACTAAATATATTGAATGAATACCATTTTGAATTAAAATATCAATTTTAAGAACGAACATTTAGTATGAATATAACCATTTGGAATCAATTTTAAAATCGAACATTTGGATAACCATTTTTTACTTGATAGTGGATTTGCATTCTTGTTTCTTTCATTTTTATTTTGAGTTGCTTTGACAGTATTTCTAGCAGGTTTTGAAAATTGCTACTCTTTGGTATCAGTATACCCGAATACATCAAAGTCAACATATTTTATGTTGTCATCCCAATGTCCATTGTGATGTACAAAAATAAGCTTCGTGTCCATATATGTACAAATCATAAATGAAAAAAATGAATTTTAAAATTTGAATAAATTGATTAAGAATCAAGTTGTCATATACCTGAAATATACTCATTATATACTTGAGATATACTATTTACTATAAGTTTTGAAATATTTTTAATTTTTTTTAGAATATATATTATTTTATATTTAGTATATACTTGATATATTCTTCTTATATTCTTAATATTTCTATAATACTAAATATCTAATAATTTTTTAAAATATATATCAAATAAACACAATAAACTCAAGATAATCAGTCTTTTAAAAATATATATTTATGATATGCCTATATATACCTATGATTTACTATTTCTGAAATTTGGTATAAAATATGGTTAGTTTTTGTAGATTTTGAAATTTCATCTTTTATATCTTAAAACCATATAATCTATTGGTTTTGAAAATTTTTAATGTAATGATAGTTAAAACAACACAAAATTTACTGAAAATATATGTGTGAAATTTGAACTACACGCAAACAATCGAAGAATTGAGTTTTTTTTTTTTTTACAATTGAACTGAATAGATCTTTAAAAAAACTGCAAAATTTTCAACTTTCTTTAACTTTTTCGATTTGAATTTATTGTTCAGAATTTTGCCCAAAGTTCTTCAATTTGAATCTTCAAAACTACCGATTTTTTTATTAAAGTTGGTACGATTTTTTTATTTGCTTAGAGAGACGGATATGAAAGTAAGAAAAAGCAAGAGTTGCGTCTAAAAGTTGGAATTTTTGAGTGAGCGTGTAAAAGTAAACTTGTTGCAATTGTATAAGAATCCCTTAAATTATTAATTCAAGTCTTTTTTTTTAATGAAAAATGATCTCATGGACCAATCAGGCTCATCCAAATTGTAAAGATTTTATGGATTATTCTGACATGATTCTATTCCTCTGTTAATGATTCCTAAAACAGACAAAAACACAGTACTCTGATCTCCATAGTCTTCCTATAGTGGCAAGATAAAGATGCTAACAATTTTTGTTCTTGGATTATTTTGTGTTTTTTCCAATAATGGAGTTGAAGCTGAAGCCTCACACCAGAAATCCCAGAATTTTCAATCTCAAATCTTTATGGTGTCAGAAACCTATCCTTACAGAACTTCTTATCACTTCCAACCTCCTAAGAACTGGCTGAATGGTATGTACCTGATCTGGGTATTCTCTTTACCATTATTTTCTTTTATATTTATTCACTTATATCGCTAGATATCTTTTTAATCTTGGTTTTTATCATTTTTTATATGCTCTGATGGTTGATGCACATATGGGTTATCTCTAATCATCCAGATCCCAATGGTAAGTTTTGCATTCAAATCCCAAACTGGAATTTATTAGGGTTTGACTTTTATGATGGGGCAATTGCAAATAATATCATGATATTGATCCATCTGCCGCAGGGCCATTGTGGTATAAGGGATTTTATCATTTGTTCTATCAATACAATCCCTATGGTGCTTTATTTGGTGATAGTATGGTATGGGCACATTCTGTATCAAATGATTTAATCAATTGGGTTCATCTCAATCATGCCCTTTACCCATCAGAACCATTTGATATCAATAGTTGCTGGTCTGGTTCTGCTACAATCCTTCCTGGGAATAAACCTGTAATTTTGTATACTGGTATTGATGCCAACAAGAGACAGGTTCAGAATTTGGCAATGCCCAATAATCTGTCTGACCCATTACTCGAAGAATGGGTGAAATATTCACAAAATCCTGTTATGACTCCACCCATTGGTGTTGAAGTGGACAATTTTAGAGATCCAACAACTGCTTGGCTGGGTTCTGATGGGAAATGGAATGTGATTGTTGGAAGCTGGAGCAATAATCAAGGAATGGCAATTTTGTATCAAAGTGATGATTTTGTTAACTGGAGCAAGTATAAAGATCCTCTTTATTCAACAGAAAGATCTGGGATGTGGGAATGTCCAGATTTCTACCCTGTGGTTGTTAATAGCACAAATGGTGTTGACACTTCAGTCCTGAATCCAAGTGTTAAGCATGTCATGAAGGCGAGCTTCAATTCTCATGACTACTACATGATAGGGACTTATGTCCCTGAGATGGAAAAATATATTCCTGATACTGATTTTACAGGTACCTATACAGACTTGAGGTATGACTATGGAAAATTTTATGCTTCAAAGACATTCTTTGATACCGTCAAGAATAGAAGGATATTGTGGGGCTGGGTAAATGAGTCTGATAGCACAGAAGACGATATCGACAAAGGATGGTCTGGACTTCAGGTGAGTTGCATTAATTGGACCGTAATTCCTTGTTTTATAGTTTAGGCACTATCAAATTAGGAGCTATACAATTTAAAGAAAGAGATTAGTTTAATTAGATCAAATATATTTTCTGCATTACTTTTAGTTGGATATAGATGAACTGAAGTGATATCTGGAATCTGCTTGCAGTCAATTCCTAGGCAAATATGGCTTGATAGAAGTGGAAAGCAATTAGTGCAGTGGCCAGTGGAAGAAATCAATAAACTACATGACAAGCAAGTTAATATCCACAATAAGAAGCTTGATAATGGATCAGTATTCGAAATTCAAGACATAAATGCTTCGCAGGTTAGCAGTTGAATTCCATTTGGCAAAAAAAGGGAAATAAAGTAGATTCCAGTTTTATCATTTTCATGTTTGTGTTTTTTTCTTCTTCTCTTTCTTTTTTCTCATTACAAAGAAATTTGAAGTTCGTGCAATAGTCATAATCATTTCCTTCCTCATAGACAGATGTAGAGATTGTGTTTGAATTGCCAGAATTAGAAAAGGCCGAGTTCCTGAACCCTTCTTGGGTTGATCCCCAAAAAATGTGTACTGAAGCAAATGCATCAGTCAAAGGTAGATTGGGGCCATTTGGTTTATTAGCTTTAGCAACAAAGGACTTGACAGAGCAAACTGCAATATTCTTTAGGATTTTTAAAGGCCACAATGCATATGTAGTACTAATGTGCAGTGATCAAAGCAGGTTTGAGTTAATCTCTTTTGTTTCTCTTTTACAAACCCAAATGTCACATAATTAGAATTTGAACTGATGAAAATATAATATGTGCTCTTACAGGTCTTCTCTAAGGGATGAGGTCGATAAAACCACATATGGAGCTTTTGTCAACATAGATCCCCGACATGAAAAGATTTCATTAAGAAGCTTGGTAAATTAATTATTATTTTACATCCAATTGTTCTTTGCTTTTTTATTTAATGTGCTTGTTCAACCATTGCAGATAGATCACTCAATTATTGAGAGTTTTGGTGCGGAAGGGAAAATATGTATTACCAGTAGAGTTTATCCAAAGTTTGCTGTTCATAAAGAAGCTCATTTGTATGTATTTAACAATGGATCTTTGGGTGTAACAATCGCAAGTTTGAATGCTTGGGGAATGAATAAAGCTAAGATCAGTCATAAAGAAAGTTTAAGGCACCGTATTAAAAAAGGGATAGAGCAGTAAATGGCAGCAGCAGTATATCTTGGCCACAGATATTATGAAGGCAATTGATGTAAGATCTCTCCTCTATGGATGTCTTGACGAATGATGTGATAACTTGTGCTAATTGACCCTCCAGTCCATTTTCATTTTAACTATTTGATGTTTTCGGAGTTTCTGTGCTTGGAGAAGAACAATGTATTTCAATTTTAATGTTTGCTAGAACACTTCTTTCCCCAATAAGAAAATTTGTATTGTTGAACCTAATAAACAACTGCAATAATGCTAGTCAATTTATTGTTTGTTAAAGCACTTATTTCACCAATGAGACAATTTTAATTATTGAACCTAATAAACAACTGAAATAATGCTAGTGGTCCCTTCTTTTTTCTATGGTCAATCATATAGTCTTAAGGTTTATGCAATTATGCTTATGAACCTTCTATGTTGAGTTTTTCTCATTGTTGGCATATGCAGATGATCACATTTGATTTTTTCATTTGAAAATGGAATTATCCATGCATTACATATCTAAATATTGAAATGAACTAATTTTTGTTTTTGGCACTCAACATTGAACAATAGCTTATTACTTCACAGGGGTGCTTTTTTAATTGAAGTTGTTAGAATCAAAATTTGAAGTCCTAATTCAAGTTAAGGATATACTGAAGTTGCACATCTGTGGCAGTATGATATTCTGAACCTGTTCCTCTTTATTCTTATTGATATTCTTTTGTCCTTTGATCCATCAAAATAGATGTAAAATCACACTCAAAAGACATGCTATATTTACTCTTGAGAAGTTCTTAAACGTTTGTCTTTTCCTTACTTGATGTCTATCCTGATACAATTTATATATATATATATATATACACAGCTTGTCTACTTGTACCCACTATAAAATTATTGATTTTTCTATGGAATTCTTAATATATGTATATCAAGGTCTATAAGCAATAAGTTATTATTCCAATGTGTCTTATGTGTCTACCCAGTTCAATAATGATATAAATATAATCAAAACCCATTTGTTTAACAGGGAAGTTATCACATGGTGCCTACTGCCGACTGTATTCATGGAATCTCTCTCTCTCTCACACACACACAAGATATATTGTACTATTTGTTTTGTCGTAATAATACACTAGTCAATATCCCTTTTTTTTATTATTATTTTTAAGACTTCTTAAATGTAATTGTAAAACTGCAAGTTGAATGTTTCAAAAAGAAGTAATTGTAAAACTGCAAGTTGAATGTTAAAGAAATAATTTCATTGTAGACACCATAGAGCTGTTTACCCAGAAGCTTACAGTGGAAATATTTGTTCTATGAGTAGTTTGTTTATGCTTTTTGTTTTGTTGCCCATGGACTTCAACCTCTCTGCAGGGTCAAATAAACATAAGGCTTCAGCCTTCAGTACAGCAGCCTTACAAAGCTGCTTACCACTTCCAACCTCCCAAAAATTGGACAATGCGTCTGCCTTCACAAACTTCATTTATTCTTGTAGTTCCATCCTTTGTCTTGATAACCTTTCTGAATCATCGAAATTCATATGGTGTTGATCTTTTTATCTTTTCCTGCATCATTTGGAATGTATTAACTGGATAATGGGCAATTGTTGCAATGCAGATCCTAATGGTAAGCTTTTCCAGTTATCCCCTTTTCATATTGTTTCTATCATCAATTAAGGCCCTTTTTTACTTCTTAATGTCTTAGTCTTAATTTTTAATTGATAGTTGATTAATAATGGCATTATGAATTCAAATTGCTTAAGATCCATGGTTTAATTGTGAACTGACTTGCAGGGCCGAAGTACTAGACAGGGGTTTATCCTCAGGTAACTAAATGAATCTGAATTGTTAACTATGGTTTCGCCTTAACACCATTTGTAAATAATTATAATTTCTCTTGCTTCCCATCGTAGGCTGATGTAGAATTTTCATTTGATTTGCCCAATTCAGAAGAGGATGAGCTCATATACACAAGTTGGACTTTCAACTGCTTTATAATCAAATAATATAAAAAGCAACAATCAAAGGCAAGGGATGGGCCAACAAATATGTTGTTCTTATGTGTAGTGACCAAAGCAGGTACATATATACAGTCTCTTTGAGAAGCATCATTTTATTTATTTATTTATTTTTCCCTTGAAATGATGTGACCTTTAACTTTGAATTTTATCACGTCTTCTGCCAGAGAAGAGCTTAACAGAACCAAGTATCAGGGGGCTGTCCTTGACATGGGATTCTCATTATGAGGAAACAAATTCTCTTAAGAAGTTTGGTATTTAACTTTGCACTCTGCAATAAAAAGATAGATAAACATCAGGAGAAACAAGTGGTTTTAAAAATTATGTTTATAAAAAGAATGATTATGTAGAAATCATGGATTAGCCTGTGAGCTTTTCAGCAAATTGCTTGTGATTGAGTACTCTATTTAAAACATCACAAAACTATACAGTTGTAAACTTATGATAAAATTTGTAATTGTGTTTGCGTACACATATTCTTTTATTCTTTTTGTTTTTTCCAGCGAGTACTTTGAGCTAGATTTTATTCCTTGATTTGATGCATTTGTCTTTATTCTTTTGCATGGAGACCATTCAATAGCAGAGTGCCAGAGTTGTGGTGGTGAAGGGAGCACTTGCATCGCTGCTAGCAGAGTTAATTACAAGTTGGAAATTGACA
>CATKHJ011280089.1:0-24803 GCA_949750685.1 Vernicia montana | reverse complement strand
TTGGAAGATGAGAATGAGATAAGAAGAAGAAAAAGCTAACTTTTATATCATCATTATCATGAATGGATGGTGGAGATGTTCCAACTTTGATCCAATAGCTACCATTTTTTTTTAGCGAAATTTAATTTTTACAATATTCATTTATATACATATAAATATGACCATATTTTGATGTTGAAAAATTTCCATGAAACTTCCTTATTAGTATGTTAATTTGCCTAATTAAATGGTGGGGTCCATTTCATTAATCTCACTTTGACCAATTTTTTCATGCTACATAAATTAATTTTTCCCTTCCATCACCATAGTGGGCCGACCATGTTCATATATGGTTAGGCCTCATACTGTATTTCATATATTCCTGTACAATTAACTTGCCATTTCGACAGCTTTTGCATAATGACCGTTTTACCCTTCTTTTACTCCGTTCCTTGTTTTAACCGATATCGATGCAGTTCATTGACTTTATTTCATTAATCATATTCATAATATTATTATGAATTCATATATATCATAATATCACAGAAATAAAATTAATTTAAAGAAAAAATTTTATTTGCATTTAACCGGATCCCGTTTGAGTTCCTATTGATCTCATTATCTCTATAATCATTCGTTTTGACTTTCAATGACATTACTATTCATATTAAGAACTGACAAAATCCAGGATATTAAAATACATTATATAACAATATGAAATAGAAAATGTAGAAAGTTTTTAATAAGTTTTTATAAGCTTTTATCTAACTACAGGAAAAAAAAATTAATAAAAATTTATTTTCTAATTTTCTAAATTGAAAAATAAATTTTGTTTAACGAGTGAACACATTCTCCAAATTTTACAAAAAATATAAAAAATTGTGAGATTTAAAAAAATAAAACTAAAAATTGAAAACAAAAAATTATTTTTCATAAGTAAACAAACCCTTTGCTATCCCTAAATAATTACAATATATTTTTATAGCAACCCTCTTAACTATAGTTTTCATTCTCTTAAAAAAAGTGAATGCGTCATGCATATTAAACCGAAGGAAGCTTTCAATTAGTAATGCTAGTTAGCATTAATTAGTTTAAATCACACCATTGTGATAGAGGTGTAAATGAATCAAGCCGTTCGAGAGTGGTTAATTTGGTGTTCGATTCGATAAAAACTAGTTCACATTCGGTTCATTTTATAAACGAGTAAATCATGAGTCTTACTTTAAGACTCGATAAATAAATGAACTGAATTTGAGCAAAATTAAGTTCGGCTCGATTAGATTCGTGAACATACTTGTGAACAGACTCGTGAACAGCTCGATTAATAAGTTCGTGAACATCTTGATTATTATTATTATTAATTTTAGCACTCCAAAAAATATATTTTAATATTCTTATAAACTTTTTGGTAATTCAATTTGACTGAAATATATATACTCCTGATTAATATAATATAATATTTTCTTATTATATAATATAATATTTTAATCTTTAAAATATATTTTTTATTAATTAATATTTTTGTAATACATGTAATGCTCAATTTTATGGTTGGATTTTTTTTTCACTAATTGGATGCTTTTATTTTTATTTTAGTTTTAAATATTTTTGTTATAGTTATTTTGTGGGTAATTTATGATTTAATCCTTGAGATTTGTCTAAATTAATGACTTGGTATCTGCAATTTGAGAAATGAACTTTTTAATCTATGAGGTTTCATTCTGTTACACTAATTGGTCTTTCCGTCCAAGTTGCTTCAAAATTCTGTTAAAACAAATTAAAAAAATAAGAAAATAAGTATTAATATTTAAACTACCCTCTCCCTCTACCTCACCTACCTCACTCATACCCATTCTCTTCTTTGTTCCTCGACTCTCCTCACTCAAACCTCCATCTCCTCTTTCTTCGAAGTCTTGGCCATGGATTCTTGGGCTCTTGCGTCGAGTTGTAATCTCTCGGACTCAAAAATGGACTCGTTGAGATCTACTGATCTACTGCTTAATTCCTTATCAAACGAAACTAGCATGGATTGCGAGATGGCACAGCTTCAAATCCTAGAAAGAATTTTTTTTAATATTAAAACTAATATAATAAATGTAAACTATATATTATTTTTTTATTTGAAATTTGAATTTACTAATGTAATTTAGGTAAATGAACTACAAATTTTAGTTTTTTAATCTCTTTCTGATTGCTCCTTCGCATGGAATTGGGGTTTTAATTGTGATGTTGGATTTGTAATTTTGAATTTTGATTCATAGGCATAGGTTTTGATTAATTGAGATTTGAAATTTACTTTGTATGTTTTTTTTTTAATTTTTCTCTTTGTTTTTTGGGTTTAGTTGGAGAGAGAGAGAAAATGGTGAAATAGATGGTTGAAATAGAAAATTTAATTATAAATGAGGAGCATTTTAGACTTTTCACAAAATTTTAACAGAAAAAATAACAAAATGACTATTTTAGTGTAACGAAATGAAATTTTAGGAACTAAATGTAATACCCCAAATATTCATGTAATACTTTTCATTAAGTATATGAATGAAATTTTGTTAGTATATGATGTGTATGGTTGAAACAAGTTGAGTTTCCTTAAGAAATAGAAGTTAAATTGTTAAGTGGAGCTGCAGGACAAGAATCGCGCTCGCAGCACTTGTGTAGTGACCGCGATATGTATTTCGCGTCCAATGTTGCGACCGTAACGAAGACCGCGAACCTTTCTGCCTGAAATTCAACTAAAATGAATAGTAACATGAACAATAACATGTCGCGACAGCGATTTGCATGTCGCGACCGCAATTTGCATATCACGACTGCGACTGGCATGTCGCGACCGCAATTTGCATCGAGGACAGAAACGGGAAACAACTCTATTTAAGGAATTTACAACCCCCAAACTCCATTTTTACGAGCCATCTGAGTTTCTAAACCTATTTTCTCTCAAATAACTTCCACCCACTCACATTTAATGGCAACAAACTTCATTGATTTCTTCAACAAAAGGATTTAGGGTTGTATTTGTCTATTCCTCCTTCCATTTTTGAAGCATTTATTGATAAGGTGAGTTAAGGTTTTGGAATTTCTTTGTGATTCTTCTTTCTCATTGTTGTTAATCCATGCTTTGGGAAGGGAATATGATTAGGAATCATGTGTCTAGCATGTATATGGTGATTAATAGCATTAATTGATATATTCTCCATTATTTGTGTTTATGTGTTAAAAGCTCATTCTAGAGAAAATCATGAGGATCATGATGGGTATGATGAGTTGATGTGATTGTGAACTATCTATAGAGAGTTATAGCATTATTTTTGGCTAAGGTGAGTATTTAATATACTATTATGCTTATACCTAAATTCTATGAAAAAGCCTATAAGCTTATGTTTACCTATGTTATTCAATCTTTTTGTGAAGGCCAATTGATTATGAATTATTGTGAACCATACTTCTAAATGATTAAACTATATGCATGAAACCTAGCCATTTGATTATTCTTTATGATATATGTATATGAACCTTGAAATAGAAATTTCCCAAACTGATGTGGGGCAAACATCAGACTTTGTGCACATTGTACCTACGGATAAGATATATTATCCGAACCCTAGCTAGGAAGGGTATCGATCCTAGTCATGGAGTCTGATCCACTTCATGTAGCATGTCCGTAAGGGGACCACTGCTTAGAGTATGCTTGTAAGGAAGCCTCTACTCATTTTACTCAAAGCATGCCTGTAAGGAGGTCATTGCTTAAGTATATGAAGCATGCTTGTAAAGAAGCCTCTGCTTGATTTCTATGTAAATATATATCTATGGCCATCAAACCAATTTCATATCCATTCTTTATATGATTCGATATGCTTATGTATCATGAAATTAAACTATGAATTATTCTTATGATATGATAACCCAAGTTTGAAAGGTATAGTAGTATATTCTTTGCTCACTGCTTTATCTCATTAGTGATTCCATTTTTCCAAGAGAATAGAAGTTCATCGGTTCGGTTCTTCTGGCATCCTCCTTCCTAAAGAACTAAGTTGATTAATGTAATTTCTCCTTTAATTATTTTATAATTGAAGTTTACTCTAGATGCTTCATGGGTGTAAGGGAGATATATTCTTTTGGTCTTAGTGGCTTTATAGAATGATTACTTATATGTATTCAATTATGATATGGGATTATATGATTAGCATGATATGTTCTTATGAGAATTTATGTATGTTAAGTATGAATGGTGATTATATGAATATGTATGTTCAAGTTGAGATCTTGGGTATGAATTGTATGTTAAGTTGCAATGATACCATATATGGAAGTCATGTTTCTGGGTTCTACAAGTGGTTGGTGGCCTTATGCCTACCCATGCCCTAGGACTGTCGCACCGCCCGAAGTGGGGTGTGACACATGTAAATTAAAATCCCAACTGATGCTGAATTCAATACTCCTTCCACTATTAGAGCTGTTGGGGTATTTTCATTGTAACTATGTGATATCCCTATCCCAATTGCAATTCCAATTGGAGTTGTTGAGAAAAACAAAACCATAATTACCACTGCTCCAAATTTAAATTTTGCCTGCACCAAGAATTTCCATTTTATGTGTTTATTAATTCAACAATATCAAATTAAAAAAAAATAGTAGTTCTTTGAAGTCAAAGAACTAGAAAAAATTATATAGAGTTTATGATAAATAGGAGGCCACTTCAATAAAATCAAATAGCGTTGGTTTAAAAAACAGAAAAAAGATGGATAGTACTTAAGTTGCCAAGAGACGAAGAACAAAACATTGACAAAGGTTCTTGTAGGTCCACTTTAGTCTAATCAACTCGCATTTTATTTTATTTCATTTTTCTTCTTTAATGCTAAATGAATGGTAAATAGAATTCTTGCAAATAAAATATAATACAAAGAGTTTTTACTTATTTATATTAAAATCATTTTCAAAATTATTAAAATTAAGAATTTTGAACTCTAATAGAAACTTTTTACTGAAAAAATAAAAAAAAAATTATAATAAGTCAATTGTCACAGTCCAATTTCGCAATTGTGACGGTCTTAGGGCATGGGTAGGCGTAAAGCCACCGAAAACCCGTATAACCCTTCTCATCACATATAAATCTCATGGAAACATAATCACTAGAACAACTCATACACATCCCCAAGATCAGAACCTGAACTCATACACATACATCTATCTCATCATACCACATACTCATATATACATACATTTACTTGTAATCTCATAAACTTATAATTCTCATATACTCATATATGTAAATCATCTATATAATTGCCATAAAGGCCTAAAGAATAGCTCTCTCTTACACACATGGAGCAACTACAATAACTTCAATTACAATTAAATAAATGGAGAAAATACATTGATCAAATAGGTTCTTTAGAGAGGAAAATGCCTGAAGAACCGAGTTGATAAACTTCTTAATCTCCTAAAAAATGGAATCACTAATGAGATAAAGCGGTGAGTAAAGAATATACTACCATACTTGTGAGGCTAGGTAATTCAAGGCTAGCTCACAAGGATGGTAGGGCTCATAACTTGTCAAATGACTTACAATATAGCAAATGAGTCTCATATGACTCGTAAGAAGAAATAACTCATAATATACAAGAATAAACATGTATATAGCTCATGAAAGAAATCATAACTCATAGATAGATGGATATAGAAATCAACTCATAACATATTAGGAATAGAGGCACTTTATTAGCATATTCCTCTCGTAATAAAGAATAGAGGCCGGTTAGGTATATTCTTCCTCAAAATAAGAGTAGAGGTATCATTAACATACTCTTCCTCGTAATACATGAATGGATCAGATTTCACATCTAGGACAATTTACCCTTCCTAAATAGGGGTAGGATATTATACCCTATCTATCGGGTTACAATGTGCACAAAGTCTAATAATTAACCCACATTAGTAGGTGATTTCTATACCATTAAGATTATCACATATAGATAGAATAATTTAGGTTCTCATACTCATAAATACATATACAAATGGTTTTCATAAACATATAACTCATAATGATAAGAATTAGCAAATGGCTAATTGAAACTCATAAGGGTTCTTGAAGAAATTATGGTTCAACAATAATTCTCATACTTTTCTCATGGTGGCTCATACAAGTAATTAGGCATTATGCATTAGGAATTCAAATACAAGAATAGTAGTATATTTTCTACTCACCTTAATCAAAAGAATGCTCTATACTCAATGGAATTACTCAATCACATCAAATCCTCATGATTATCATCCAACTTTCTAGGAGGAACTAAACATACAAACATATACAAATTAACAATACACATAACTCATGCTCTTAAAATCACCATACACATGCTAGTCTCATAATTCTAACTCTATTTCCCTCTCTAAGCACAGATTATAACAATGAAGAAGAAGAAACTAAAAAGAACACCAAAACCTTAACTCACCTTATCAACCAAATGTGGTTGATAAGGTGAGTTAGAGTTTTAGTGTTCTTTTTAGTTTTTTCTTCTTCACAGATTATAACAATGGAGAAGAAGAAACTAAAAAGAACACGAAAACCCTAACTCACCTTATCAACTTGGTTGATAAGATGAGTTAGGGTTTTGGTGTTCTTTTTAGTTTCTTCTTCTCCACAGATTATAACAATGAAGAAGAAGAAACTAAAAAGAACACCAAAACCCTAACTCACCTTATCAACCAAATGTGGTTAATAAGGTGAGTTAGGGTTTTGGTATTCTCTTGAATTTCTTCTTCTTCATGATCATGCTTAAACAGTTGGTGCCACAGTAAAGACTTAACTCAGTGGAAATACCACTCTCCTCTGCTCCTTCTCCGTTATTGTACTTTCGCTTCTGGGTTTTCTTGGTTGCAAGAAATTGATCTTTCTCTGGTTCTTGGAGGTCAGGAACATAGAAAAAATAAGGATAACAAATAGGTTTTTTTCTCTATTGTAGTAAGAGGAAAACAATGAGAAGAAAGTAGATTCATCTTATTATGTAGCTTTTGAAATGGAATGAAGAGAAGAATTTGTGTGTGTATATATTTATATTGGCAGTGAAAGAAATCCTTTCTGTGTTAGAATTGAAGAAATTTTAAGAGTATCAATATAAGATATGGAAAATAAATGGAAGAGACTTCCATATCAAGTAATTATAAGTTTTCATTAGTAAACTAGGATTTCTATATTGTTCATTTAATTTTTTCAGCCATGAGACTGTCCTAATTTGTTAGGCTTTTGTCCAATTGGCAAGAATTATTTTAACTTCCAAGCTTCGGTTTGACGAGCTCAGACATGATCTCAGTGCGTGGTGCTCACTAGAGGACTCCTCATGAGCTGTACTGTAAGCTTCAATTTGTGAACAAACGAGTAAATTGCAATTTTTGAATTTCTTCCCTTTAGGTTGAATTTGTGCAAATAGGATATAAATTTTTGTGTTTGAAGATTTTCAGCTCTATTGATTATTTATGGGTTTTCCATTAGATTAAAGGAAATTTAAGAAATTTTTAGTTTCTTAGATAATTGAGGTTAGTCTGAATTTCTTGTACTCTTTATCAAATTTTTATACAGTAGTAGTGATGTTAGCATATCTGCTGAATTTTCTATCATATCTCTCCCTTTCTGTTCACAAATGTCCACTTTTATATATCGACATTCACTCGAAGAATCTGAAACTGATTAAAATCCAACGTGTTATTAATTTATGAATAAGCATTTGACTTATATGCTACCATTTTTGCTGCTTTGTTGTTAAACTAAACATAGACTATTAAATTTATAAGTTCAAACATGTTTCCATGTTTATTTTAAGTGAATATTGGTCTAATTTTATTAGTTCTAGATTTAGTACTAAGTAAGTGATCTCTGTTTTAAATTCTGGCATTGATTGTATATTTTCTTCCTCTATTAATATTTACTTTGCCATGTGTTTGATGAAAAGCTTAAACCAAGATTTTGCTGGAGATGCTTCTTGATTAAGTAATTATCATGCTCTGTTACTGCACTTGTTTATTAGCGGTAAAGGTTCATTAGAATTGGGGATATCAAGCTGCAACTCATCTTAACAAAATCTTTCCAATATGAAAAAATTAACATGTTTTGCTTGTGAAGTCTACTTCATGCACTCTATTTGAAATAGTTTTAAATTAAATCCCCTCAAGACCATTGAAGTCAGAGCTCACACCATTGTCCATTGTTTTGGTTATCTTAGACTCAGAACATGATATCGCATCAGCCATTGGTCAATGGTTACTACCTGTTGGGCCCACGGGTACCAAAATGCGGAATAATAACAATCAATAAAAATAACACCAGCAATTTAACGTGGTTCACCCTTAATTTTGGGCTACGTTCACGGGACAAACTCCAAATAAAATACTTCCACTATTACAAATAGTAGGTACAAGAGAGTTTTCTCTATATTAAATCTAGAGGCAATACAACATTATAATGAGATAAACCCAAAATAGTAACACTCACAGTGTTTTCCAAAAATACTTAAAAATACCCCCAAGTATTTTTCTCACTATTTTATCACTCTCTTTTTTCAGGAACCATTTCCTAAAACTATATAAAAAACTCTCTCAAAATTTCCTTCAGAGAAAATTATTCTCTGGCTCTCTATCAATTGCTTTTTTTGCAATTCACTCATCTTCGGTTCTTATGCATGGCTAAAGCCATGCAAAAATGTCACTTTATTGAAGAAGCCAATTCCAAATAGAATTGGCTTCAACAATTTTCAATAGTTGGTGAAAAGTTGGTATCGAATATTTGACATTTATTTTTTTTTTTTTTTTAAATTCAAATGTTAGGCACATCCCCAATGAGGAGTGACCTACCAACAAAGAGTTGTGTTGAATGAATAGTATTTAGTAAATTTATTTGAATCTCTACTCAACAAGATCAACTTCCTTGCCCTTAGGTAAGTTAATTGTTGTACGGTTAAGGAAGATGAGTTGCAAACTTGCAATATTCCTAGGAACTAAGCACCATTTTTCAAACCAAATAATCTTTAAAGCTTACTTTCTAACAACTTCAACTTCTTGAGCCTACTTCATACAAAATGAGAATGAGAACCATCACTCTTTTCTTATTTTAGATGTCCTAAAAAAATTGTTACCTTTATATTAGTAGAGCATTATTTTTTACTTCATTTTACTTCTTTACCCCTTGTTAATAATGAACTTTGACTTTAAAACTTATGATAAAATGTGAAGGAGGTTCAAGTAAGAGACTCCGAGTTTTGCCCAAAGCGAGATTCAAATGAAAGGTTAGAACTGAGGAGAAGAAAGAAAGGAGATCATTGTTGTTAGAACTAGATCGGACCGGTCGATCGGATCAGATTAATTAGGAATTAGCCTCCTTTTTGGTTTGGTTCAATTATATCACCCGCATCTTTGAGAACTCGCTTGAACCAACCGGTTAACCGATGAACCTATTGACCTGGCAACCCGCTTATAGAACACAAAGCTTCCAACCATTTAAACAAAGTGTAAATTGTTGTTAAGCTTCTCCACAAAATAATATTATACATTATAACGAAATTAATATCACTTTCTAAAATAAATTAAACGGTCATTTAAAAAAAAATAATAATAATAAATTGAACCGTAAATTTTAAATATATTGTAAAATAAATTTAAGTTTCTAAATTAACAATAAAATTTAAATATATTGTAAATAAATTTAAGTTTTTACATTAAAAAATCACTCTCTTATTTAATAAATTTGTTAATTAATATTTACTTAATTTAAAAATATATTTTTATTTATCATGATTTTTAATATGTAATATTATTTATAATATATTATGTATAATATTTATAATATATTTAATTTAATTATGGTTCGATCCCAGTTAAACCTTTAACCCGTAATTTTTTATTTTCACCGATTTTAAGACCGAATCGAGTTTCAAAACCTTGATTGAGACCAAAGAGGAATAACGGGGCAAACTGGGATCAAACTAAGGACTCTCTGGATGTCAATTGCGAAGGCCTGCTCTTCTTGTCCCTTTCAATTGGAGTGCTCCTGGTTGAAGGTGAGTTCTTTGATCAAGACATACCCCTGTAGGGAGGGGGACGATAACCTCGAGAACCCCTGTAAGAAGACTTGATAACCTCGAGAAGGTCAGTAAGGGAATCAAACTAATCGCTAGAACTGGACGATCACTTTACCTGAAAAGCGCTTGTTTGGGCAAAGGTCAACAACAATTATTCCTGCAAGAAGCTTTGATAAAGGCTTCGGTTAAAGAGCTTTTATTGTTTGAATTTGAAGGGGAGTTATAGTATCAATAGTAGTGGAGTCCACGGATCCCTTTCTTTACTTATCCAAGCTTTTTAGCCATTGTACCAGCGATTGAGATAAGTCCTTTTTCTTTATATACACACCAATGTTATACCACCTCCGATAGGTAAACTGGAACAAGGGAAAGCAAAGTGAACAACTTCACATCCTACTGCCAAGGTGCGTGCCCAGCTAAAGGAATAGACTTTTTCTTCATTGCTAGGATCAATGGCAAAGGAAAAGATTTGCCAAAAGGAGGACACTGAACAAGCCATGAAATAGGGATTAAGTGGAACATAATTGACTAGGTGGTAGAGTCGTGGAAACACCTGTTTCTTCCATATTTTGGACATGGAACAATAAGTTACTACTGAAACATGGAAGAATTGTTATCTTAGATCAAAACACTATATATGAATGGTATGAGCTGCCTAAACAAGAATTCTTGAAAATCTTTTCTTTTTTTTTTAAAAAAAAAAAAAAAAGAAGGGGGGGAGGGGGGGTTACTAACTCATCGGTATGGTTTGTAAGACCACAACTGATGCTGAAAGAAATGAATGGAAAATATAGCATGTCGTATCAATGGAAAATTCTATGAATATTTCATTTTTGCCGGATCTTGTTATGGGTTTTATATTCTCAAAGCAAACTCCACTGCTTTTAAAATAGAGTTCCAATGCAATAAACTAATGAAAAAAGAAAAAATGTATTATTATATCACCAAGAGTATAAAAAGGAAAATGACATCTTATTTATTGTACTTTTAAACTATGTGTAGAAAAAAAGAGTGACAATTTTTTTGGGACGGAAATAGTATAAAACAAGAAAATAATCCCCAAAAAGTTGCTTTAAAGATTGTTATTATGATCAATCACTTAACATGTTAACCTATGTTTTGAAACTCGGCCCGATCTTCCAACCGGTAAAGGCAGAGAATCACGGGTTAAAGATTCAACCGGAGTCGAATCAGAATGAATAGCACACATTATATGTTCTGAATGAATGTTACAATCAATTGAATTCCAAAAATTTACAGAAAGAGAGCAAAGTAACATTCATTACACAGCAAAATAACGTTCGTTACACATTAAAGTAACATTCGTTACACATTATGAATGCTCGATACAGAAGATACCCGAACTGTAGATGACCCGAATCTGTCTGAGGATTGGTTCTCGTTTTTTCCGGTTGAACCGGCCGGGCCGGTCCGGGTTTCAAAACATAGATGTTAACTTTCTATGATTTCTTAATCTAAAACAAGAAATTCAATTTACATGCACATTCTCAATCGTAATGCTTATGACCTAACTAAATCAAAAACTTTTACTAGCCCCTTTACAATTGAAGTGAAAACATGTTCTTGAATGGGTGCAAATACTACAGATAAATAAAAGAGAGGAATTTTCCATCCACTGCTAGAATGATGATCAAAACATTACTCTAACCGAAGTAAGGGCAACATTTTTCATTCCTTGAAGTCATCTTTGTCATCAACAGGAATTGGCCTGTTCCTCCAAAACACTGCAAGAGCACTCCCACCAAGCTGCAAGGCAGATCAAGGAATGAGATATTGGAAGTAATTCTAATAAAAGTTTCCAACATAATTTTTCCCATAAAAAACGAGAACAGATAATCTGAAGCTCTGAGCAAATGCAGTAAAATTCTTACTGCCATGCAGACAACGCTAACAGCTGAAGGCACAGCCACAAGGGGGTTCGTGAAATGTTTCTGGGCAAGTAAAAATCCAAGTGCAGAGCTCTGCAGATGCATAGGAAAGGGTAAGTACAAAAACAAGAAATGTACACGGTCTAATGATTTAACTCAAAGTTTGAGAAATAAGAGGTGATGTTACCATTTTATGACACAATACATATAAGTTTATAGAATTATCCAAGTTAAAAGTGACCAACTCTAAGTACAATGGGATTTTGTAAGTTTTGATTAAAGTGAATGTTCATTGAAAAGATGGAAGCTTTCGAGGCTTCTCTTCTAAACCAATGAATTGACAAGGATTATCGTCTTTTTGCACATTACTAATTAAGGACTTTAATGTATGATAGTCGATATGTGTAACCAGTAGTTCCAGATGTGCAAAAGTAAAACCTTCCTATTCTACACATGTAAAAAGTATGATCCTTGGTTACAAACTATCCTGGTATCATAAGACTCACATGGCCTAATCCTTTTATCCCCTTCATATGTTCACTTTATTTTCTAAATTTTCCAAACAGAAATAAATGAAGGAAATGAATTATGATTGCATACCTTATTTAAAGGTAGCAAGGTATACTACTTTCATGCTTTATATATAGTAATTATAGATGCATGTATATGGATATACAGTCGTATGCAATCATGCCGATGGCACCAAATAAGCATCACAAGCAGTAAGCTAGCATGCTGGGGTTGGGGGTGAGGTGGGCGGTTCCATCATGGAAACTACTCAAATTATTTATCATTGGGACTCATATTTACCTGCATCCCACATTCTATGGATATAGTACGAGATGTGGATTCACCAAATGATATTTTTGACACCCAATAACCAAGAGCAAATGCAGCACCATGTAAAAGAGCCACTGGCATTATCAGTTGTGCACCTTGGGCTTTCAACACTTCAGATACTTGCCCAATCTTAGAAAAAGTAATAATTAAGGTGAGTCCTTAATGAAGCAACTATTGCCAAATAAACAAAATGAATGTCAAAGCAATATAGGTACTTTAGATATATTTGAAACTTACAGGGCTTGCACAGAGTAGGGTTGTGAGAATAACTCCAATCAAAGGTGTTACTGTGATTATTTTTGAAGTGAATTTAGGGAAGAATTCATTCGATAGCACTGCCATAAAAGCAAGATTTTGAGTTACATGATCATCTCTGTATGCAGAAATCTTTAAGGTAAGCCATTATGCAACCAACTTAAATGCATAAATTCTTTTAACATATTTCTATTACCTCCAACAATAGTTGGCACTAAAACAACCTGAAAAGTGCTAATAGCCAGTCCCTGAAAAGATGGGAAGAAAATGAAGTTGTTAAATCAAATACTAAAGTTTTTGGTATAAATAATGCATACAAAAATTTAGACCCTCTTCTGTAACTATCATCCTAGAGGACTTCTCTAGGATTCCACCCTCATATTTCTAATATTGATATTCAGCTGAAATCATTTGAATGTGAATGCTTCATTGTGCTGTCATCAAATGCAAAAAAGGCTACTTAAGAAATGGATATAATTATCAATTATTCTAGATTTTAGAATGGAAAACTCATGAATGGCTTCTTGAACTACCATGTAATACATGACGTTTTTCAGTCAGGTAACCAGTCTAAAAAACTCCACATATCTATATTTCAAGACTCTCAGAACCACTTAGGTTTTTGCTACTCCTGCCATGGACAGCACTAATGGTGCAGTGGTATTAGGGCAGCCACCAGCATAACTGATGCATCAATTGTTCAGTATATTTGTTTCCTCCAATCATCAAGTTCATGTTGCACAACTTAAGGTGTATTTAGGGAGGTAATCATCAAGCATGTCTAACATACTGCAGCATCAACAGGAACAAGTTGACCAGCAAGAAGCTTAGTGAGGAGAGGTGTCATGATGATAGCTCCAATGGTTGAACACCTACAGAATTTCCAAAGAAAATTAGGAAACAGGTCTAATAATGAAAACCAAAGTCTAAAGATACTAGTGAGAGATGTAGATTTTTTCTCAAATTATTGATCTTCACTAGAAGCTGCAACCAATCTAATTAGGAGAGAATCTATCTTAAATACCAAATGTATTTTCAGTTATATGCACAATTTACACTTCTCCATATTCACAATTGAAGCATAGAATAGTGATGAGAAAATTAAATTTTTTCCCCTCACTTTCAACCTTCATGCCATGTGCAAGACCATTCTAAAGAAAACTTTATTCTTTACCTCTATAACTATGCTTCCAAAACAATCAATAAGTGGCATCAAAACAATTGACAGATAGCATGTATCACAAGGCTATGCTACAAACAAATGGAACTCAACATATTTTTCATTCTTGAGTTATCTACAGGAAAAAATTTAGCAAATCAAGATTCTATTAACATAATTTATCTGACAATTTGCCATTATTGTGCAGATATATCACATCTTTGGATATCTTTGTTGTGGAACTGTGGTAAATGTTATCCACAAGGGAACAAGAAAAGACAATAGTGACACTAGTTTTCTATAAGCAAAGAACCATAAACTCTACAGTCAGATAACACCAGATGGATGTAATACAAGCTTCAGAACCTGATCTATAGTATATAAAGAAAACCAGTTTAAGCAACAAAATATTAAACCAAAACAAAGGTTGGCTAGAGATGATCAACCTAACAAACATGCATGCATAAATGCAAATTGCACTTACGTTGTCATAAGAACTGAAAGCGCTACGTTTCCTTTAGATATATAGGTTGCAACATTAGATGCCTGACCTCCAGGACAACATGAGACCAAAATAAGACCAGTTGCAAGAGGCGCTGACAGTTTCAGAGTCTGAAAAATCAAAGAGAATGTTGTTAACAATTATAATTTAACCAAGTTCATCATGATGCATTAGAATGACGACAAGTTTGTTAACAGAATAACACAACTTAGAATGCTGGGCACACCCATTTAACACAAAAACAAGCATCCTGTAAGAATAGCAGGACTAGCTGGCACCAAAAGTTATCATTATAAAAATGATTCGTGCTCCTTGTAGACATCCAATCTTAATCAACCTTATAACTTATGCAACTCACAGTATCTATATGATCCTCAGCATGCCCACCATGGCAAACAACTAAGAATTGATAAAATAATAATAATAATAATAAATTAGATGTTGAAAAGGAAATTGCAAACTGAAACCCAACATACCATGATCAGAAAAACAATAGTGTAAAAAATAACGATTGGAATATATATTTCATACTTCCTTAAGCTAACAATTCCTAAAATACCACTTTCATCCTAAATGACATCATTGGAAGAAGAGCTCACAATATTGATCCATTTAACCGTTTTTTGAAACCATTTAGAATGAATGAAGTTTCTCTGACGTTCGATGACAAAACCCAAGAGTATCTATCATGATGTTGTTTTGTTATCATTGAGAAACTTATAGTTTGTTTAATCTCGAATTGATGAATGCATAAGATGAAGAAACTCAACCAATGGGAAAAACAGTGCCACATACTAAAAAATTAGTGAACAAATACCATTGCAATAGCAAAGCCTAACATTGGTTTGATTATGTACTGAGCCAGAAATCCTACACCCACCTGCAACAAATGAACATATAATTTAATCAGGAAAGGCAAAAGAAAGAGACGTCCATTCAATTTAGCAAACTGTTTTTATCAGCAGTCCAGCAAAATATTCTTACAGTCCATGGGTTTCTTAAACAACGTCTAAAATCTTCGAATGTCAAAGTCAATCCCATTGAAAGCATGAGGAAACCCAGGCCAAGAGTGAAGAGGTCTGTCTCCAGCCATGTAACCTGTCGGAAGGCACCAACAGTTGGTTAAGCAACATGAACTTTTTTATATCACAGTATCAGAACATCGGTTAAATGTACCGCAGCCGGCTTGTAGATGCCCAGAATGGTGCCCAGTATAACCTGTCCATGAAATTAAACATTTAGAATGCCAAAGCAACGTTATGGAAATAAAAATTTCAAATTCAAGATCAAGTTTCGCCATTTATATTTATTGAAAATAAAAAAGTTCCTGAAATCTAAAATTGTATTAAGGACATATGAGACATACCCACACAGGGAAAAGAGTAGTAAGAGTTTCAATTATCCTTTCATACTTGGTCATCCCACTAGGGTTGCTACTGGGAACATCTCCGGACATATTTGTGGCAGCCTTGCACAAAACTGGTAAGTTCCTATTCAAAGCAATCAAATTGTTATTATACATCATAAAAATGTACAAGCTGTCATTCTACATTACAGAATCTTTTAATTTTCAAGAAGGCAAATAAACTACACTTGCTGATAATGAAGAAACCAAATTGGTAAAAAAAAGTACCAGAATGCTCGAAGCTGGGGCAGAAAAAGGATAAATTATAAGTACTTCTAACAAATGGAACTTTAAATTGCAGAAAAAGTCCACATAAAAAGAGTGATAATTAGGTGAAAACAAAAGACTCCCATCAAATGATGACGAAATGTACTTGTGCATAGCAGAACATATATAAGTGAAAACAAAAGGAGATGATAAAAGCTTGGGGCTTTTTCAGAAAACTATCAGGTTAACCATGTTAATAGTATGCTCCCCATAAAAATTAACCAAGTAAAAAAGCAAATTGAATTCAGAATAACGCGCAGTGACAAAGCACTAAAAGTTACCAAAAAAAAAAAAAAAAAAAATACCTGGATGTTTGAAAGAAACGAGAAGGGGCTGCAACAGCAACAACAGGACTTCGTGGCTGGCTTTGGATTCCACAAATTCTTCCATTATCTGGGTCAGAGACTCCACTTCTTAGCTCTAAACATTCAAATGCACCACTTAATTTATCAGAAAACCACATAAATACGGCACTTAAAGCATAGCAAATAAACTGAAATGGCAGCTAATAAATGCAATCAAACAGAAACCAAACACACCGAGATGAGATCTTAGCCTATTGGAAGGGAAAGAGAAAGCCTTTGGCCTATAAATAGCTTCACGTATCTGTAAATTACAATCTTTGAACACAAATCTAAACATGGAAGAAGCCATTGAAAGGGATCAAGAGGGGATTAATTGGAGATGGGTTTAAGAGGGGTTTTTAACTTTGAAGAGCTTTTGACGTGGGAAGTTAAAATTAAAGGAAATATGTAATTGGAGCAGTCGTGGAAACCGATAAGTCACACACATCAAAATTCAGTTTGAAGCTGATCAAGAAGTTTTTTGATTTCTCCACTTGGTGCAAATTTATGGGGATATAATAAAAGCAAATGTGTCACATTCGTTGTCGTTTTGTAGTGTGTTTGGGTCCACAGTACCTCCAATTTTCCATTAACGGGAACTGTCAAACAGAAAGTGATGTTATTGTACTGTGATTTCCCGTCTGGAAAATCTGATAAGAACAGGAAGAAGAAGAACAAATTAGCAATAAGAATAGTCAATGAATAAGGGGAAAAATCTAAATAACAATTTTATTTTTAAAAAAATAGAAAATTGTGGGGAGTGGATTTGTGTTCCGCCTCCTATTATCCATGATGTTGTTTGTTCTGATATTATGAATTAATGAAAGTTCTATTTGGTTTCAAAAAAATATATATATATATATTTAAAATAATTTAAATTTATTTAATGGATAAATTTAATAATTTTATTTTCATATCTTAAATATTGATTTTAATAAATTAGTATATAAAAATATACCATGTATAAAAATAATAGTATAAATTTATAATATTTGTTTTAGTAATTACATGAATAATGATTTTTTATTAAAATTTATAAAGAAAATTATTATTCACAAAATTTGAATTTTTTAAATTTTCTTCTAAAACATAAATAATATTGAGAGAATAAAATATGAAAAAGGAAAATGGATTTTAAATTTTTATTATTATATTAACTCTAACTTCTTTTATATAGAGAAATAGTTAGAGTTTAATGTATACAACATTATTGAAATAGCTTTATATTATAATTTTTTTAAAATATATATTTAAAAATATTTAAGTAATATCCAAATATAATAATTTATTTATAACAAATAATGAAATTTGTCTCAATTATTTTGAGCCTATAAATATTTTATACAAACTAATCATAGTAAAGCTTATTAAAATAAATATTTATTGTAAATATTTGCATGAGATTTAACCAAGGAAAATATAGTATACTCTCAATATTTTTTTAAAAAACTATTATATCTTTATTTTAAAAATAATTTTATTTCACACTTATACTTTTATTTTGTAAATGATAATCAATAGATATGGAAATTAAAATTTTAATTATTTATTTGAATTCTTCATTTGTCATGCTGAAATTTATTTTTGTCATTCTTAATATTTACTAAAACAAAATCTCAGTATTTTAAATTATAAAAAATATTATATAAAAAATAAGAGCAAGATTAAAAAAAAATAAACTTTTGAGATAAAATAAAATAAAATAAAATATATAAAATTATTTAAGGACTTTTCCCCTTTGATATAATCAAATTATATATCAAAGGTGATATAAAATGAGAAAAAAAAAAAGGGAGAAATTATAATACTTAAAAAATACAAATATTTTTAATGAAATCTTTATTAGTATATGACTTCATTAACTTATATCATTAAGAAAAATTCTTAGGTGAAAAATTCTTAGGTGAATCTTTTCACCTTATTGCATATAGTTAACCAATAGTAACATAATTTTCAGTAAAATATAAAAAGAAATTTAAAAAAATGATATTTTAAAAGGAAACAACATACATAAATTCTCCTCTCTTTCATATGCTAATAGATTATATTCACTACTAACAATTTATTTAAGTAATTAATAAAAAATAATAACTATAAAGTTGAGAAACTATATGTATATAGATTATGAGTTCAAATGTAATATCATTATTTATTGATAAATAATAAAGTAAAATGTATTTTATATGATAATAAATTGTATCAAATAATAGCAATAAAAATAATAGATTTTGGGTATTCAATCTTTTTTTAATTTATTGTGGGTAATCCAATCTTAAGATATAAGAAAAAATGTTAGTTATAATTTATTTAATATAATATAAAAATTAAAAGAGAAATATTTACTTATTGTATAATTTACATTGAACCAATCTTTTAATACATTGTACTTATAAAAATATTTATTTTATAAGTAAATATTAATAGAGGTTCAATCGAGATTGAACCAAAATTTCAAATAATATCATATATTTATTATTTATATATTAAAAATAAATATAATATACATATAATTAAAATTAACAAATATTAACAGAGCAATTAATGAACATTATTTATAAATAACTTATAAAATTATGATAAATTAACTCATTAAATGGTCATTTTGAGATTTAAATTCGAATAGGTCTCATTACTAGTTAGTGGAAAGTTGACTCGGATTTATGTTCTCTTACGTAAGAAATATGAATTTAAATATTCATGTGCTCAAAATAGTGAATGATAATTTGAAACTCAAAATAAGTCAAATGATAAGGAAAGTGAGAAAGGAAATTGAGTTATCCCACATTGAAAAAATAGAAAGTTGAAATGAGGTATATATTGAAAGGCTTATTCTTTCAATACTAATAAAATAGCCAAGGAGGTTCTTTCTCTCGCGAGCGCGAGAGGGTGCAAATCATTGGTGCAAACATAGGTTCAACATGTGAGCATGCGACCTGCGTATACAAATGCTGGTTTGAAATGGAAAAATAGCAAAACCGATGCTCACCCTGCCAGAGGATCGGTTTTCCCAGTCAGACTGGCCGGGCCGGGCCGAATTTTACAACTATGATTCTAAGGCAAAAATACTAAAATATTATTTTTTGTTTTGATGTGGAAAAATAAAAATAATAAATCCAAATGTTTAGTGGAGAATTAAAGGAAGGTAAAATTAAAAAATAAAAATAATAATAAATATTTTTTAAAAATCTTAAATCAACATATATTTTAGAAAAAAAAAATTAAAACGACAAATATTTTAAAACGGATGAAGTAAAAAAATCATAAATAAAAAGAAGGCATAAGGAAAAAATAAAACTATCTACAAAAATTATAGTAGTTAATTTTTGAGAAGATAACTTACTTTCAATTTTTTTTTTCATTACAAGTAAGAATCTTTATATGTAACACAGTAAATAAATAAATCCATCATTAATTATATTTACAATAAAATTTATTAATAAGTAAATTATTATTTAGTTCCTTAAATTTGACTTAATTAATTAATTAGTTTCTGCTTTTTGAGAAACTAACTAGTTAGTCCCTGTATTTTGATTTTGTCAGTGAACTAAGTCTTTTTGTCCAATTTTCAATGATTTTTCCGTTAGTTAACTCTTGAATCATTTTTTAATTAAATTATAATATAATTTCATACCCATAATACCCTTTTATACAATAATCCAAACACTCACCCTCACTTACTCACTCATCGTCAACTTGCCCTCTCTCTCTGTCCCTCGACTTGGCCTTCTGCTCTTTGGCATGACCACTCTCCTCTCCTCCTTAAATATTGATGGTGGCACCGCCGCTTCTGTCTCAAAACTATCCTTTCTTTCGAACTCTCTCTCTCACTTAGGCCTTTCCACCACTTTAATCTTCACCGATCACAACCTTGCCCTTCCTCTCCCTTCTTTATCTCTCTCTTTGTTTGGGCCTTTCAAAAGCTCAATCCTTGACACCAAATCTCAGTATCATCATCACCGAAGCTCGGCCACCTTTAAACAACCATCATCACCGAACTCATAGAAAATCAAAAGGAAAAGGAAGTGCAGCTTGAAGCTCACCCGCAATGGACAAGATGATCGGAGCATGAACGGCTGCTTGGATCGGCAGTACTAGATTGCAATTGAGGCCTGGTACTACCGATCAGCATGTGAAGGCCCAATCGAGGCTTGGTGCTCCTAGTGGTTGGTGACAAGCAGTGGAGTTTTGTTCGAACACCATAGGATGCTGCTGGTTCTCGCCGATGGTGACCTGTGGTAGCCGAATCGCATTGCTGATAACAAGTGCAAGTAATTTACTAATTGATTTCCTGATCAATGGTGACCTGCTGGTTCTTGTCATTGTTCTGTTTCTCGATGGTTTTTCTGATGGTGGTGGTGTTTGGTTTTCCCGATGGTGATGATGTTCAATGTAGGCGGTCTGTTCTTCATCATAGCAGTGGTTATGGTTTTTCTAATTGATTTTCTAATCATTTTATATTTGGATTTTCTGATAATTTTAGGATTTGGTTTAATTGAATTATATTATTTGAAAATTTGGATTTCTGGGTGAGATGAAAAATTTAAGAGTAAATGAAGGACATTTTAATATGTTCATAAGTATTTAACATTGAAAATGGACGGAATGATTAAAGTGTTGACGGAATCAAAATACATGGACTAATTAATTAATTTCTCAAAAAATAAAGACTAGTTAGGTTAATTTTGAGATATTAAATAATAATTTATTATTTATTAATTAATATTATAAAGTAGGACACGGGTGCAAAAATCGAATTCTAAATAATAATAGGGGCTGACATCTTTGTCATTCCTATGTAGTGTTAGGAAAAGAGAAGAGCATGTTGGTTTCCTTTCACCTACCATCACCAAGTATAGCACATAAATAGCATTTTTTGGGTGTGATATGATAATTATTTAAGGATAGCCATATTATCGAAGTATAAATTATAAGGGTCATCGTTAGGAATGGTAATTTTTTAATTAATAAAATTATCTTTATATTTAATTTTATTGACTTACTTTTGGGAAAAAAACTCAATTTGTGTGAGCCCTATAAATTTTTTTTTATCTAATCATCCTCTTAAGTTTCATTTTAGGTTGAATTTGGGGAATATCCCTTAATTACCATTAATAGGCATTAAAAATTTTAATAAAGTAAAATTGTGAGACTCACTTCATATTTTTAAATAATATAAAATATTTTAATTAAAAATTAAAAATTAAAAAAATGAGATAACATATGTCTAGATTTCATCTCCTATTCCCATTCATCAAGAAAATTTTGTATTTTACTTCCATATATATGCATCATCATTAGCACATTTCTGGCTTAAATTTTGAAGCAAAACAAAAACTAAGCTAAAATCAAAGCAAGAAATAAAAATTTTCCTTCTTTTATATGGCAATTCGAATCTCAAATTCAAGCCGAAAACCTCACAAAAACACAACTCCAAAATCGGATCCAAAACCATCCATTTTTATTCAGTTGATTAATAAAAATGGAAACAAAATCAAACTAAACATGAGAAAAAAAAAGAGAAAAAAAGAAAAATGACCTAAGCTCATGGCATTGAGAGCTTTAGGGCGATCAAGAGTGATGACAACAACGCCGTAAATCATCCATTTCTCTTACAAACTCTTTAGAAGCAGAACAAGTCATGATCGCGAAGCCTCGACAAGACAAAGAGGAATTGCAAAGGAAAGGAAAGCTGAGGGAATTCAATTGCTAAGAGTAAGAAGTAAAAAAAAAAAAAATCATTTTCTTTTGTTTTTTTTTTTTTCATGAAACCTATATTTGATTCATTTTATTTTTAAATTTTTAAGTTTTAAATTTTATTGTTTAAAAATATGATTTTTAAAATTTTAAAATTTATTATTATTTAAAAATATGAAATGAGTCCCATAATTTCACAACGTCTGTTAATAATAATTGAGGGATATACTTCAAATTGAACCCAAAATGAACCCAAAATGAAGTTTAAGGGGTTGATTGGACCTCAAATTTTTGCACAACCCGCATTGAACATTTGGTCAAAGTACATGCTCCAAATTGAGTATTTTTCCAAATTCTTTATACTTTTAGAAATATTCTTATTAATTACAACTATATTCTTCCCTTTTATATATAATTTTTAAATAAAAATATTTAATTTTTAAAAATATGTAATTTTAAAAATATATTTAACTTATTTTTATTAAAAAAAATTAAGATTCTAATTTTATTTGTGGTTCTTTCAAAAAAAAAAAATAGTTGATATTGATATTTTTTTAACCATTGAAACCTATGTATTTAACTATTTTTATAAAATATTATGAGAAAATAAAATACATTTTTTAATTTATAAGTTTTGATAGAGTATTCACTGGCATATACAAAAAAAAAAACAAAAAACAAAATTTTAATATAATTAATTTACTTTTACTCTAATGCAAGTTAATGTAATTTTTTTTTTATTTTTAAATTTTTTATAATCTATAATATTCAAAAAGTTGTAACTTTTTAATTTTATGCACATCACTATATATATGAAAAACAATATATTGAGAAAGAAATAATACAATTACTAATTTTAATAACATATAAAGATTTATAAGAAAATTTTAGCATATTAAATATATAACGATTATTTTGTACATCAAGCCAGAATTTTCCCCCTTATTTTTAATCTTTTATATATATTTATATATATATGTACGTGTGTACAAACTAGTGTTTTAAAAATTAGACCGGTAATCGAATCAGTCAGATCACCGGTCCTCAGTTTAACCAGTCCGACCGGTTGAACCGATGGTCTGACCTATTAGCTGAAATCTCTTGATTTTCCTTTTTTTTTTAAAAAAATTTTTTTTGGTCAGATTCCTCTTTATAGAGGTCCGACCGGCTAAAAATCGATCAAAACCGGTCAAAAACCGATCAACAAGCGATTTAACTGAAAATTTGATTTTTTAAGTGAATCGAACTGGATTGGCCAATAATTTTCTGTTGAACTGGTCGGTCTGATCCGGTTTTTAAAACAGTGGTATAAACATACACAGAAAAACAAAGAATAAATACGTACACCCCTCAAAATCATGATAATTTTAAAGATGCACGTTAATCCTTATATCTCCCTACACTACACTATCCATTGGATTGACATATTTTTATAAAATGAATTAGGTTGAAAAAGAGGAGCATAAGTTGTCTATCAAAAATTAGAAATTATAGACATTGACAAAATGATTTTTAATGTATCTGTCAACGTCGGCCCATAATTTGGACTAGGCCCATTTCTTTTGCTGGTATATACTGAGCCCAGTTTATGTTATTTCTGTATTAAATAGGAATCAAAATCATAGTAGAATTTATATTCATAGTTACGATTTTGCATTTGTAAAAGGAGAAGGTATAAATAGGACTCTCTCTTTTGTGTTGATGTTCAAATGAGTCTTTAATATTTTTTTATCTCATTAAACCATTAATATTTTTAAAATGACACATATAAAACCCTCTTATTTGGGCTGATGCTTAAGTGAACTCTTAATATTTTTTTTTATTCCATTAGACCCTTAGCCTTTTCAAAATGGTACATATAAAACCCTCTGTCCATAATTTAGGATTTTTGTCAAGTGATGTTAAAAATAAAAAATTAATATCTATGCACCTACGTATTTATTTTTATTTTTGTATAAATTTTTTTAAACTATTTAGAGAAAATTTAATATTTGTGAAATTTAAAGTTAATAAAATTAATTAATTAATTAAAATATTACAAATTTAATTTAATCTAAAATGACTCATTAGTTCTTATACATTAAAATATAATTTATAAAAAAATATATTTTATATTTTTATAAAGATAAAATATATTTTATCTTTATTTTAAAAAAAATATTCAAAAACGAAGAGAGATAAAAAAAATACATTTTATCTTTATTAAAATATAAAAAATATATTTTTTTATAAATTATATTTTAATGTATAAGAACTAATGAGTCATTTTATATTAAATTAAATTTGTAATATTTTAATTAATTAATTAATTTTATTAACTTTAAATTTCACAAATATTAAATTTTCTCCAAATAGTTTAAAAAATATTTATACAAAAATAAAAATTAATACGTAGGTACATA